>JAZGTK010019940.1:0-11187 GCA_036877625.1 Ambastaia sidthimunki
ACCTTGTGCCACAGTTTGAACCCGAAAATAAGCAAATGGGCGTCTTTATGGTATGTTGCAGAACCCATCTCTCCTTTTTTGTGCAAGTACAGTGAGAAAAAGCATTTGTGTTGATAGAATTATCCTGTGAGGTTCTGGAACACGGGTCCGATCGCACAGCGTGAATTCACTGGCATCCGGCTAATAAGCTCTAAATAACGTCCTTTGACTAGCTTGGCTCTTTATCACCCAGAATGGTCTGCGTAATAAAGTCAAATTAAGCAGTTTCAACCATTTTAAACTGTCTCACATAACAAACACAATGAGCCTCTGGACACTCTGAACTGGGCCGGTTTCTCATGAACCTTCGGGAATTATGCACACACAAGCACTTCCACTGACATCACACAGTCCCTCTCCTATTTCATCTGGAATTTTCAAAATTTATTCCCCAATTAATGTGGGACAAGCTCTGGATATTCGCTGCAGTAAGCTGATACACAATGGACGAGTGCTATTTTTTGATAAAACATCTTTCCTGGATTTAATGCCACTGAGTGGCCAAATATCAACAATAAACTACACACTGCAAACACACGAGTGGATTTGGTTGCTTGTTTAGTTGGGAATATTAAAGCTGCAATTATGACTCTGTCTCTATGTCGCCATCTCTGTCTGAAACATAAAACTGCAGGTTGCTTTACATACTTCTGTTACATACCTTAAAGTCAAATGAAGCCAAACTGACTTTTCCTGGGAAACTGGACTTGACAGCTCAAATGAAAAATCATTATTATAAACTGTTGTGAATGAGGGTAAGATATTGAGATTGTTTTGAACACTGATCTGTCATGTTCTTGCTCAATAACTGATTTTTGTTCATGTTTAACCAAAAAAGTTTGCAAGCGTATTGCACTATAAACAACTTCAACATTTTGTCACTTATTCTGTCCTGAAGCGTACACAAGCCCCTTCCAAAAAGAAACTTATTTGAAGCTGTAGTGTTGCTATTCAAGAAATACTGGACATTCATTTTTACCAAACGTTCATTCATTTGTACTCAATATATGAGTGAGTTGAGAGTCTCAGGTGGACAGACTGCAGAATAACTCTGAATGAAGATGATAAAAGATGCTGACATGTGTTGAAACCCAAAAACTCGCCACATTCTTGCTTCACTGTAGATGACTGAGAATGTTTCCATCCACAGTGACGAAAGATCTGAGCTGCTAATAAAAGACAAGAGGAAGAAACTTACATAACTCTTCCTCCAGATTTCATGAAAAGCAAATGAGACGTAATAATATAACATGATAGATTATACACATCGCTCACGTTCTCTGCATAATTTAAAGCACATCATCATCTATATATAAACCACTAGAATCTCCTCTTTTAGATTCTATAAATACTGTGGGAAGCTACAGTGACATTTCTGAACCTCATCACACTAATGACCAGAAGAACATCTACAAACTTTTGCTGAACTGCAGTTTCCAACAATAGAAGCACATCAGATGACAGAAGCTACTCTGATCTTTCTTACCACATACGAGATGAACCAAATGACAAGAATGAACAACATTATGAGATAATGTGAACCGGAGAAAAGAGGGAGACAGAGAAAGAAAGAAAAGACAGAAGGAAAGCAAAAGAGAGAAAGAGTGTGAGAGAGAAAGAGTGCAAGCAAAAAACGACAAAATAAATGACTGACCCTTTTCCCCTTAAATCCATTTAGTCAGTGTGGAAGTCTCCACCAATCACAGCAGTGGCAGGTTCTCAGTTTAACTCTACAGGTAATGGTCTCTCCAGGTGACCCGTGTCAGTGTTTGATTTGCCAACAAAACACGCTTGAGTTACTCTATTGATTTGTATGGACGTCTGGCAGGTAAAGTGTTAGATCTTGACCCATCCTGTCCGTGCCGTGAGTCAGGCTACAGCTCACACTCACATTCTCAGAATGTTGGCTAACGTTTTCTAAAAGTTCTCTCAAAGTTCTTAAAATTCTTGCAGTAATGTCAGTAGAACTTTTTCCAATGTTAAAAAAATGTTATTCTTAAGGCAGTGGAATATTTTAAACACTAATAATGTTGAAAAACTAGATGTTCCTAAAACCTTCACTGTTTTTGTTACTTAATGGAAATGCTACAGACTACAAACTAAAATAGTTTAATAAATAATGTACAAATGACCAAATATTTATATATATCACTATTCAAACGAGAAGTAGAGAATTCACAGCATCTAAACGTGGCTTCTCTGTTGTTCACTGTCTCTCTGCTCCTCAAGGTGACTAATTTTATTTTCCTGATTTAAGTGACCTTTGACGGAGATGTTTTGACTGTAATGATTTCCTGTCTCTTCTGCTCAGCCATCAGAGCTCTGAGTGGAAAGAGCTTCTGCTTTATGTCCTGGTGGCCTCAATAAAAAGTGTAATGGCTTGTGCAGAACATCAGAACGTTGGCTAACACTCTCTCAAAGTTCTCTCAACATTCTCAAAAACATACTAAACTTACAGTACAGTAACGTTAGTAGAACTCTTTTAATGTTATATATCGTATATATCAAAAATGTTATTCTTAGATTGTCAGTGGAATGTTTTAAAAACGTTACATAAAATGATGTTCAAATAAAGTTCTTACTAAGCAATAACGTTAAAATAATGTCTAAAAAAACTGAAGGTTTAAAAAGGACATTTCTTAAACATTACTTTATGGAAACGTTACAGAAGCATTCTTATAAGCTAAAATTGTTAGCTGGTTAGCGAGTGTAGTGCTAGTCAGGGTACATTACCATTGTGTAAACCGTAGCTGCTTTGGTTACTTCTCTCAGCCGGTGAAAGCTTGTGTTAGCTGAGGAATATGTTCAGGTCAACACTGAAAACAGCCGTAGGGCAAAAAACATTCTGTTCAATTCCACAAGACACAGTTCACCTCTGAGAATCTGAGGGGACGGATAAATTGTTGAGTCATATGAAAATGTATTCATATTCCGCTCTCCCATAACGCACATATTTTTCATTCCTGCTGGAATGACTCTTGACTTTTGATTTTTCTTTTTTTTGACATTATTGAACATTAAAGTTATGGCAAAGTCGTCCCCTGTAGCCAAGCTCTTCTCATAACCCATGTGTTCCTCAATGCTAAATGAGTATTCTGCAGTAGCTGACAGACAAATGGGCGGGCCGAGCTCTCCGGGGGCCGTCTCTCTGGAGAGGAGAGAAATATTCCATGTCAGGTTTCTCTGGCTCTTTACGCGTGTATTAATACAGGCTGTGTGAAATATGAACACACATTTTAATATGGTTATCATTGACTCCTCCATTCCACCTCATGCTCTTTTGCAAACGTGACTGAGGGTACGAGAGGCTCTTTAACATATGAAACTGCTCTTTAAGTGTTTTGTTCCACTCGCTGGGATGGGAAGGGGAATCCGGAGGCAGTGAGCGGTCTGGAAGCCATGGGAATATCATCTTTAACAAAGAGTCTGTCTTAGACAGGCGCCCGGCAACCAAAGAGCTCATCTGAACATTTCAAAAGTGTTTCATATCCACTGGCTGCTCGCGTGTGTGGAGCTGAATTCAAAGACAAGAAGTCGCCTTTCTTTGTTTTTAAACTTAAATAGAAAAAGCTGCTGTTTTGTGAGCTACCAGAAACTGCTGTTTTCCCAGCTACAGGGAACGTTCCTAGAATGTTCTCTCAAACACTACTAGAACTTTTTTTAACATTGTATATCATATATAGCAAAAATGTATTTTTAAGTTGTTAGTTGAACATTTTAAAAGCATTACASAATTAAGAAAAGTTTAAATAACGTTCTTATGACCAAGCAATAATTAATACTAATTAATACTAATTATTGTTAATACTAAAAAATTGACATTTTGAACGTTCCTAGAATGTTCAATATAATTAAACATAAGTGGCTCCTAATGACTATTAGGTGAAAAAACACTAATGATTCAGAGATCCTGATTCCTCAGACGAGGGGCCGAGAGGGTTTGTGATTGACAGGGTCTTCTGAGGGCTTAGGAGGGCTGAAAATGTTCTCCACACCTCCTCACACAAACCTTTGAAGCCAGGAGTCAAGCGCTGCGCAAGAGCAACAGAATAAGAGCCTGGAATTAAAGTTCAGCAGGAGTTTCTGGAGGAGAAAGACAGAGAGAGAGAGCAGATTAACACAGAAAGGGCTCGTTCAGCACAACCCCTGATGGAGGAGGTGGTCCCACAGCTTCTGAAGATATCAAAGCTTTATGATCACTTGTGTGCAACCGATCTACACCAGCCACATCAAACATACTATATGTCCTATACAGTTTAGACATCTTATCAAAATTCAAACCTACGTCTCCCACGTGAGCACCATGGCTCAATGTATCTGTGTGCTCACGTTAGGCCACTCCTCCATCCTACATCTGTTATCAGTGACTCCAGTTTAAAGAAACAGTTCCTTAAAAGGATCACAGGTGCAAATTAACCAACTAAATAAATAAAATAAAGCATACCTGGCATTAACGTGACCTCCTGGTTTCCATGCGGTAACAGTATTACTCAGTCTTGTCTAAATATAATAATGGCCTTTCTCATGCTGTTAAGTCATCTGTAGTGCAGTGACGCTCACGCTAAGCTGGAACACAAGTAAACAGCATCTCATGACCCAGACTTTGCTTTTTCTTATTAGCTAATGACAGATGTTTCTCTGCAGGCTGGAGATATGAGTACAGTTACATTTAAGGCAATAGCAAATGAATCCAACATGCTTACATGCAATTAACCTGTTTGTCTATCCATCCTTCCATCCATACATCCATCTATCCATCCATCCATACACACACACACACACACACACACACACACTACAGTAAAGCCCTGTACAGTATGTACAGTATTTGTGGGAAAGGTTTTGCTTGAACAGCGTGCAGATGTTGATCACAGTTCAGTGGTATCACTGAAGAGTCTCAGCAGAAGGTTGTGAGACGTTCCTCTCACAATGTGAGATGTTTTCAGATCATTTCCCTGCAGAATTTGTATTCCTCCTCTTTGATGGATGGACAGGTTATCCAGGAGGATTATGGGTAGGCTCTCCGTGATTTCTTTTTCATTTCTTTTTAATGCCAGTGGTGTGTAATGTGTCACTCCACCTCCAACTGCTGTGACACACAGAATACGGGGCTTTTCCATTTGTCCAGTGTCACAGGGATTTGTCTGATTTTTATAAATATAATCATCAAAAACTACATGAAATTAAAAACAATGTTAAAACAGATTTTTGGATTAAAGCTGATTGACTGATTTTGACCAATTTGGCCAAATAACTTTCAATTTATTGCTCAGCCGGTTGTTTTTCTGCTGCGTCTGTCTTGTCCTATGAGCTACAAGCAGAAACACCTGTAGACTCAGATTTTAGCACAGAGAGAATTTCAACATTTATTTGAAGAAACACAAGAACATGAAATGATGATGTAAAACAATTATAAATCACTGATGCATGTATTTCTGATCATCTTCATAACTGACAAAAGCTTCATAACATTGAGATCAGAATCTGGGAATGATGCTCAGATAGTCTCAGGAGAATTAGAGTCATAACACGATGTGATGACATGAATACAGATAGCTGTACTGCGACAGATCCTCTTATGAGCAGTTAAACGCAGAAGAATTTAACATGAACGTTCCATCAAGTGTTCCATCTACTCTTAAATGTTAAGACAAACACTAACAAAACCTCACTTTCATTCAATCAAATCTGCAACATGTCTCAACCAACCAAACAAACATGTTCTGTTCTAACCTGTATTAAAAAAAAGATGCTTCACAAAGCCTTAGAGGAACCATTTTTGACTGTATGGTTCTATAAAGAACCTTTAACATCCGTAGAATCATTTGTTTCACAAAAGGTTCTTTAGGCTATAAACAGGTGCAAAAAAGCAACCTGTTTAAAAATATATATATATATATATAAAACTTTAAAAAGTCTCACTAAAGTTATTGCAAAAACGTTATTGATAACTTTTACAGAACATCAGCCAGCGTTCGCTGTTATCTGGGTGGCAGAGAAGCATCTCTTGGAGAGTAACAGGTTGGAGTGTATGTGATGTGAGGCTGGACACTGATGTCTGCTAGATTGGCTTGACTGTGTCATGGGAGAGTTTTAGGGCTCAGATCAATGCTGTGAGTCCAGACTTCACGCATGACATCTTGAACCTGTGTACAAGGTTTCAACCACAACTATTCACTGCAACTTAATATATCACAGCTCTTACTGTTTTGACAGGCATTACAAACCCCTCGCGATCCAGTGCACCATTGATTTCGCATTGAATTTTACAAATAAACCAAAGGGCAAAGAGGGGCAAACAAACAGACAACAAATATTCCTGCAGATGTTCAGTGTGAAAGAACAGCCAGACGCTGAGCTGACATTTGGGTGATTATCAGAATCAGAACAAACAAATAAAAATAAACAGATTTACACTAAATGTAAAGGTTCTCAAAAGGTTCATAGAAGAACCATTTTTGGTTCCCCCAACCTTTTAGTCAAAGGTTCTTAAAAAAACCATTTCTACCCTACCTTTTAATTGTCTAAATAACCTTTTCCACTACAAAGAACCCTTTGTGAAACAGAAAGGTTCTGCAGGTGATAAATGTTCTTTATGAAAACATACAGCCAAAAATGGTTCACCTGGCTCACCTCTCAAGCAAACACATGCATCATGAACATCACGCATCACGCTTCAAAGCCTCTTCATTCACTGATGTTCTACAAGGACACCTGTGGCCCTCACAAACATCTACCTAGATGATGAAGAACATGCAGATTCTGATGGAGTGTTTTGTGAATCACTCTATCAGATCATCAACTAATCAATTCACTGTAACTCACATGTTAAATATCTGCTATAAAAAGTCTTCTGGAGAAAATGTAATGAAGCGCACACTGAAGCGGCTCTGAAAATAAGCACAAACCAACCTTTCCATTCTGTTTCTCCATCTCTCTCTCTCTCTCTCTCTCTCACAGGACAGCTGGAGTGCTTTACAGAGATCAGTGTGGTGACGCCTATAGACTCGACTGCAGTCCATACAGAGCCACTTCATTGATCAAACATGCATCTGCATGAACTGCAGGCTGAGGTGTTTCATTTCATGGCTCAGACTTCTGGTGCTGCCTTCCCTAATCCAGACCTGCAGCAGGAACAGAACAGCACCGAACACAAACTCCAGCTCCGGCCTGAGATGCTCAGAGAGTGAAGACACATCCTACAGGACAAAAAGCTGGAGATCTTTCTCTCCTGTAAGCTTGCTTTGCTGCAAACCACATAAATCATATATACACACCCGGAAACCAGAGCCCTCCAACAACAGACTGTCTCCAAACACACTCTACCTCCAAAGCAATAGTGTAAAGTTCTTTCATTATAAAGTGTTAAGTAAAATAACTGGTCTGCGTTCTATGGTGTAAAGTACTTAAGTGTTAAGTAGAAATTATTCATTTGCATTTATATTTTACTTGAGAACTACTCAAAATGAATTAAAAATATAATAACACACACCATGGCTGTCGAGCTGAGAACATTTATCATAAAGAACTGCAGTATTCATGCAACAATATAAAGTATAATATAAACTTTGACCTGCACTGAAGTTGTTTTATTATTGAAGGTGTTGATCTGTCGATGAACAACTACATTCAAATGTTAAACCATAATAAAAAACAAATGTGGCAACTTCATGTTTAATTATTTATAGTAAAAGGTTTCAGGACAGGAGCTGTGAGCAGTTCTGTTAAACAGTTTGTTTTGCACAGACCCTTTTGTTTTCAAAGTTTAATCTCCATCTCTCCTGATTTTATGAGTCTATTTCTAATGCCACACCAAAAGTTGACTTTTATTTAAACACTTTATGTTGTTCATTTAATTGTACTTTCTTTCTTGTATGTTTTTGGCTAGACACTGTAACTTTTAATTGAGTGCAGTTTTGACACAGTCCTCATCGTTCACTTTCAGTAAAATCTCTATAGTTTTCACAGGCCTGCTTTTCAACCAATCACAGCCCTTTGCTTTTCTCCATCGATTGTTCCATGTTTCTGTTTACTAAAGCACACAATGGCACAATTCTCTAAAACAATTTCTGAAGCCCACTGAGTAAATAACTCAGCAGTGTCCTTAAAAATGGGGCAACAAAGTGTCCTTTGACCGTGTATTTTTAACTCTAGACACACGCGCATGTGAATTAAACATTACTTTCCCTGTCTTCATAAGACAGATTTCCCAAATCATTAATTTCTGCCTCTTTCCCCAGAATTAAGAATTCTGTGAGTCCTGTGTGAACCAAGGCCTTCAGCCATATCTAAAAATAGTACTTTCACAGAAAACTATAGATACTTAAAGCTGCTCTCTCTCTCTCTCTCTCTCTCTCTCTCTCAAATTTTCATTTTTGGGTAAACTATCCCTTTAATATTTTTTACCACAATTTGACAAGTCACAATAAAGTTTAAATGTCTCAGTGCAGGAGAAGTTCATGATTAACATGAAGCGTATCTAAAATTATTACCTGCTACTGATTAAAAGTAAAAGTCAGAGAGCAGGTGAAGGAGACAGAACAGCTGAATATAAAAGCAGGAAGTCGGGATTCTAGTTCCCAGGAGCCCGACAAATGAAATATTAAAACCGAAACAGGTTTCTCACGACACATTGTTAAAGTCTGTCACAACGATGACGTCACTTCCAGGCTGAGAACAGGAGAGGAGAACAAGGGCAAAATGAGAGTAAAAAGTCACTATCTCCCTGGACAAACTTACAAACTGAAATCAGATGTCAGGGGCCGGTCCCGGCTGTAAGGTGGGAGTCAGGAAAGCCGAATGGAATTATATTGGCATTCAGAAACCATCTGTGTGGCTTCAGAGTCAACAAGCACGACTCGGCACTGAAGAGTTTACCCAAGGTTTGGTATTGATCTCTGCTGTGCAGAAAGTGTCTGGGGTATAAGAACTCCTGCCTTCCCAGCTAGCAAGGAACATTCTCAGAACGCTGGCTAAAGTTCTCTCCAAGTTATCCAACAATGTTCTTGCAGTAACATGAACTTTGTAGAACTTTTTTACATTATATATCATATTAATCAAAAAGTTATTAGTGGAACATGTTAAAAATGCTACAGAATTAAAAAAATACTTTAATAATGTTCTTATCAAGCAGAAATGTTAATACATTGTCTAAAAATTGCATGTTTTGAAAAAACAACTATTTAGTTTAAAAAAAAACATTTTTGTTCCTAAAGGAAACATTAGGGAAACATTCAGAGAACCCAAAATTGTGGGCTGGTGGGGCTTTGTGGCCTTTCAGCACAAATGGAACACTTAAACCCCTTCTGGCAAACACTTTGTTCAGACGGAGGACAAAACGTCTGTCTTTTTGAAATGCAGGTCTGTTTCTGTGAACCTCAGACAGGCCTGAACATTTCTCCAGTCAAACATATTCTCAAGCTCTCCTGTGAGAATTGTGTCATGTTTGAATTTTATCCCTCAAGCAGACACGACGTTCTTTATACGAGTCTGAGAACAAAGTTCTGCTATTCATTTCATTCATTTGTAGAATTTAAAGAGAAATTCTGCACCAATAATGTCACCAAATGACAATGATAAAATCATTGTTTTCAGACCGGTTTCTGCAGGAACTTCTCCTGTTCTGTCATTGGTTGAGACAATGGTGCTATATGCCTGCAAATAGTTTATTTGTCTCTGCACTTTAATCTTTAATAAACTAAATTTGTTAAATATAACATCTCATATTTGAAGTTTTAAAAAGGAGAAAACTTACCTGTCCAGTCAACTAAACTCTCAGAATACAAATGAAACAATTTTGCAAACCTTTAAAATTAAAACAGCCTGATCAGCCTAAAAATGCTATTAATACAGAAGCATAATATTATAGATATTATATATTATTTTTATATTATTTTAAAATGCATAATGTCTCTACATGAGAATAAACCAAATCAAAGTTTGAAACATTTTTGGCCGTTTGCATTCCAAACTCTTTCGCATTTTAATGTTGTTGATCCAGATGAGAACGATATTGTTTTCCAGAGAGATCAACAGAACCGGCTGCGTCCAAAACAGACACATGGGACTCTGATAAGAGCCTCATCAAATAAACTCTGTGCAAATAGTTCTGTGTTGGATCACGCAGTCTACAGTAAATACCAGAACAGCCATCTCTCACTCCCCGACCTGAGAAAGCTAAACTCATGCAGGCGATGTAGCTATTGTCTTCCATATAATCCAGAGCATTATTATATCAGATTCCAAATATGACAGCCACTAGCAGACTGTGGCGCTCTTATCTCTTAGCTCTAAAAACAGGAAACGCATTAATCTTGGAGATTGTTGGTCTGTCTATATCTGTGGTTGAGTTTCTTCTGGCCCGGCAGGCCCCTATGATCCTGTCCCGGGCTCGTGTTCCGTTCCATAAAGATTTTTTTGCAACCGTATAGCCGTGCAATCTGTCATTCATAAATATTTGCCATCAAAATGTGTTCAAGTCTAAAATTTCCCCCACATTTCCCAACAGCCGCACTGTGGTTATTCAAGTACAGCCCTGGAAGTTGGTGATGTAGCAACGGATCATTGGAAATATTCTGTTACAGTAATTAAGGCTTCTGGTTCCAAACGCAACATTGTGACGAACATATAAAGCCACAAATCTAACAGCGTTACGCAGTAACTAACAAAAAGTATCGGCCCTACAGATTTAACATGTTTAGCTACAAAGCAGTGTACAATGTTTTAGATCAAAGGTTCTAGATGGTTCCATAAAGACATCTACAGACCATCTACAGAAACTTTCTTCGGCACAAGGTTGTACAAACCATAAAAAGGAAAAACAGAAATAATAATTATTTTTCAGAACCTTTAAATGAAAGGTTCCTTGAGGAACCAAAAATGGTTCCTTTATGGCTGTGCTGCAAAAAACCCTTTTAGAACCTTTGTTTTTAAATCACAGAATACATCGCTACAGCACTATTGTTTGCAACAGTATGATATTTAAAGTGAACCTACTGTATATTCAAATGAAATATATCTTCACATGCAGTTGAAACACACAGTGGGTTCTCTATGGTTCTCTCATGGCTGGTTTGTTGCTCTCAGTGTAACATAAGATGAAGAACACACTGATTGCCATGACAGCCACTACATCACTGCTGGAAAACA
>JAZGTK010019941.1:0-11187 GCA_036877625.1 Ambastaia sidthimunki
AAAATGGCCATTTAATCGAGAGACTTAATGGCCACAGGAAGGGAGATATGCTAGTTAGTTAGTTGCTGCTAGTTATGGGTTAGCATTTTAGGAGGAAGAAAGTGTTCATGCTTTCATAGCCACCTGTTTGAAGAATGGGAATAGGTACACTTTATGACTGAGTTATTCATCGTGCCCGCGGCTGTTTCAGATGATGCTCTTTCCTCCTGGTTTTCTGTGAAAGAGATTTATGAGCAGCACCTAAATATTTAGCTTTTATAGAGTTACAGTAAATAATTTATAGAATTTATATTACAAATTATACCTTATTTATCAGTGTGCAACCAAAACATTGCTGATTTTAAGCGTGAGAGAGTGGCAATACTGGAGCAAATTTACAATGTATGAGTGTCTGCAGTCAACATTCCTGCTTCTGTCAAACCATCAGGACACTCCTACTGAACAGATGGATCTTAAGAACCAGAAGATGGCACCATTCACAACAGAGTTTGTCATGAAAGCAGAGAAAAAATATTGAACATAAAGTATTAAAAATCTAAGTGCTGATGAAAGCGGAGAGTTCTGGAAAACTGTTTATTAAGGTGATGTGATGATCAAATGAAATGAAATTAGCATATACTGCCACAGGGATGAGATTTTCTGAACAATACCTGAGTGTAATTGTTTAAGTACATAAGCAGTACATATTAATGCTTGATACATTTGTTTATTTAGATATTTGTTGTTATTTCCTGAAATGTGCTATCATCCGTCATGTCTGTTCCCATCCAATAAACTCAAAATCTAATGTCCACTGTGACACAAACCTTCACTCAAATACCATCAAAAGTCTTAAATGCTATTAAGAATTACATTGTTACCAGTGTGTGTTCATTTGAGGACTAGCGTGTGACTGCTAGTCTCTTTAAAGCTGTGAAATGTGAGCGTTATTGTGCGTTTGAGCTTTGTTGTAATTAAACAGGTTGATTCAAATGCATAAGAAACCTGGTTTTGCCTCATCTGTTCTTACACCTACAGCTACACTGCCAGTATCATTTAATGAACTGTCTGCCCTTCTGCCTGCATGTTTCTTTAATGAAGCAATTTTTCTCGGCACGCTTCAGCGTTCCAAACAATTCAAAGTGGACGTCTAATGTCACATGTGTCTGTCTGTGTGTTTCCTTTCTTTTTACTCAAAGCAAAACACATTTCTTAAGGTAATACAACTTGCTCTGGCATTACTTGGGTTTTAATTGGTTTTTCCTTAATTCCTCGAGACCAATTTATAATTCATTATCTTCCTATTTACTCAACATACGGGGGCGCATTCTGGGTTAATTGCTGTTTAATAGAGAATATCTGCAAAACGAGACGAGTGATTGTGACGCCACTTCTGCCTCGATCCAAAGCGCATCGATCTGATCACATGATTAATCAGTGAGATGATCACATGATTAATCAGTGAGATGATCACATGATTAATCAGTGACATCTCAATGTATTCATTATACATCAGCTGCTTCTGACAGAAAACACTCTGATCAAAAGCTGTTTAAAATGTTGAAGATCTTTTGTTGAAAAGGGCATCAGTCATCGTTCTGAAAGTTCTCACATGAAGAGCAAATCTTTATGTTATTCCAGACACACTGACTTTATATTGCTGCCTGCTGGGAAACTGTGGGCTGTCTATCTTAAACAGAACACCCACCTTCATATCACATCAGATCACTTACACACAGCCTGTGTGCACATATGGATTTAATCTTGTTCTAATGCCCAAAAATGGTTGGAGACTGTAGTTTTTTGATATTCTGACACTAAGTTATTGCAGGAGAGCACAAATGATTTGGTCATTTTGGCCAAGTAGCAGCTGTAAACATTTAAAGCATTTAGAAAATGCTCTTATCCTTACAAAAGTTCTCCAGTTTCACATAAGTTAAGAGTGTACATACATATAGTCTGTTACAGCTCTGTGCTTTCTGTACAAATACAACTGTGACTAGTGTTAAAACCTGCACAATACAATAGAAATAAAAAAAACAATTCAAAAATCACTTCATATCATTTCATTGTTTAATCATTTCTAACCAGTCTAACATATTCTTTAAGGCAACATTACGATTTATTCACCCTGAGGTCCACATATATAATGTCCACATATATAATGTCCACATATATAATGTCCACATATATAATGTCGGCTCTCACCCAAACAAATGAAGCAGAACAAACGATCGTTTCTGACTCTTGCTTCTGTGTCACACGTGACTGATACACACTGATGCAGCAAATGCATTTAATACAGACACACACCAAACTCCTGAATGTCATAAACATCAACATCAGACATCAGCAGATGAAACATTTCAATGACATCTAACCTTCTAGGAGTTTAACAACCCCATCTGTCAGTAACATGTCTAATGTTTACACAGACCAACAATTAACAAACACAAAAAGACTCTGTGTGCTAGTGAGCGGGTCAAAGAGGTGATGATGTCATAGTGGGCGTAGAGATGTTTGAGGCAGACCTCCAACAGCAGACAATTAAATGATATCAAAGCTGTGAAAGCAGGAAATGAATCATTGGTGTGGTTTTCCAAACCCACTTCTCATGGTCACACACACACACACACACAAACACACACACACACACACACACACATGAACATTGTGGAGACATGTGGGTGGGCTTATTTGACTCGACTGTCAGCGAGCTGTAGGTATTCCCCTGGCAACCTTTTAACCACAGCCTAACAACCATTTAGAGCACCCTAGCAACTGAATAACATAAATAAGCCATATGTTAAATTAAGCTTGAATCATGGCAATTGAGCCTCCTTGAGGCTAGCATCATGTTAAAACATGTTAACATCATAATATGTCATGCTGAAACATGCATCATACTAAATCATACTAGCATCATACTAAAACATGTTAACATCATAATATGTCATGCTGAAACATGCATCATACTAAATCATACTAGCATCATGTTAAAACATGTTAACATCATAATATGTCATGCTGAAACATGCATCATACTAAATCATACTAGCATCATACTAAAACATGTTAACATCATAATATGTCATGCTGAAACATGCATCATACTAAAACATGTACGCATCGTGATAAATCATTTTAACAACTATTCTGGCCCAGGCTTTGACATGGCAAGCACCACTCACTTTTTCTTCATCTCTTTTTAGTTTTACTGTTAGACTGTGGGGCATAATCTTACATCTGATAGTATTCAGGGGACTCTAAGCATTGTGGGGCCTCCAGACACATGCCAGCTGCTCTTTTACAAAAGCTCTGTCTGATTCAGCCATTTAGCTCCTTAAAGACAAATGACAGTATTTTGACACGAGACCACAGGCTGACGTCGGCACGCGGGCGGACGCAGACATCCCTGCCCATAATTTATTCCACTGTTCTGCTTGTGTTCTCTGGGGTTCAGACCCTGGTCAGCTTGTAATGTCCTTCCACAGGGAAGACGCCCTCAGAAAAACTGCTCTGTTATCCCGCTGCTGCTTTACGCATCTCAGTCTGTGGCAGTGGTTCACCTTCATCTCCAGTTCTGTGCGGTGAAGATTCTTTGAAAGGAAACGTGGTGGATTTAGAAACGAGGCTCATATAATGTACTTAACTATTAGTGACTGGCTGTTCCCTTTAACAGTGGGAGAAAGCTGCAATCTTTACCTGTCCTTGACAGCAAATGAATATTTATCTTGGCCTGCTTAAGAGATGATTTATGTTGTTGGTTTTGAGAGTGACCTAAAATAGCTGTGAAAATACACGTCGCCTTGAGTTTTATCTGAGCAGTTCTCACAATGGCACAATGCTCCACTTACAGTACAGAACACACCAGAATCTCCAATTACACACCAGAATCTCCAATTAATCAAATGAGAACATGAAGTAACAGCATTGGCTTTGATCAATTTTATAATGTTTTGTGGCATGTTTTCTTACTCTGTGGAATTATTGCATCCTGGCTGACAAAATTACAGACTCCTTTATTAAACAAAATGTAATAATTTATAAAATATCCGTCCTGCCTGACACAAGGAAATACTCATTAAATTTCCTAAAGTTTTTTACCAAAGTCCTAGGTGCATCAAATTAAAATGTGTGTGTGTGTGTGTGTGTGTTTTTAAGCTTTAATTCTGACCACAAAAGCTAGACACATTCCACCATCTTTCCTGTTTCTAGGGATATTTGAGATTGAGGTGTGGATTATATAAACACAAGTGATATTTGAGATTGAGGTGTGGATTATATAAACACAAGTGATATTTGAGATTGAGGTGTGGATTATATAAACACAAGTGATATTTGAGATTGAGACTCATCTGTGTGCTGCTCCAGCTACAATTTACAGCTGGTGATGTTGAGAAACGAATGAAAGTGTGTGTGTGTGTGTTCAGGAGAGGCTGCTGTATATGTGCCCAGCCGTAAAGAAATTATCCAGAGAGGAGCAAATGGCATTTAATTTGCAAATGAGAAGGTTATTATTAAGGGTATTTATCAAGAAACTCTTTGTTTTTGTATCTATGTGTTTTCTGCCACAGTGAAACATACAGATGGAGGTTTGAAATGAGGGAAAAGAACAGAACACTTTTCTGTTACGACCTAAATTCTGTCTTCATTTACACACTCCGAACTCAAATGATTTTCTTATTTCAAATTATGTTTTCCCATATAATAAAAGCGCAGAGTGACTACCAAATGGCTCAGAGTTTGAACATGCACATTTGCAGTAAGATTTGTTGTACTGTAACTCTTACCTCACCAGAATCTAAAACTAATACATGGAATACATGTAACTAAATTGCAATTTACACCATAGCAGACAGTTAGAAATAATACTTTTAAATAATATTTATCATAATATTTGATGTTTTGTTTGACACAGCAGATCTGACTGCAGTATTGTATGTGTTGGATGAACCTCTTCCACAGACATCAGACACTCAGATGCTTCATTTGAGGGTCTGTCTCACCCGTCTGCTGTTATACATGATAAGAGCTCTTTCATACAGCAACTACTTTCTCTCATAGGCTTATAGCTGTCACAGCTAACTAGCGCTGTAAGACAGACAGAGAGAGATGTTTGCTGTTCCTAACAGTCTGGAGAGATTTTGTTGCGTTTCACACACTGAGGGATCAGTCTGTTTCCTCCAAATGCAATTTCTCTGTTTAATTAGCTCCATCTTTCTCTGTTCATGTGTTTATTGCTGCTGTTGACTGGAAATACTCTCTGAAATGTCTCGCTCAAGCACGACCGGAACTAGCTGCTGTTACAAACAGAATGTATGTTAATGAGACTCCAATTAGTCATTGTGCTGGTGACAATGAGAGTTTCTCATCAGGATCTAACTGAACTGTTGATGGTCACAGGAGTCATTTCAACCAAACAAGTCAACAGTCTGAAATATTCAACACCCACCGAGGTTACAAATAACACTTAAATCACAGCATTGCTATTGCCACTGATTTTTAGACATGTGCAGAGTACCGTGTTACTGTCTGACTGCATCTTTGCATCTCAGTACTTTTTGTATTATTTCCAATATAAAAACCTTATATACAATAATACACAGAAATATGAAAAAAAACACAATGCAAAAAAAACCTAAGACCTAACAACTTTTATCATTTCTACATATAAATTGTCTTAACTTTTGTGAAGAACTGTTTGTGAAACCCACCAGGTTTGTTTTATTGTGTTAACCAGTCTTTACAAACTGCTCTGCAATTTAAAGTGTTGTTTAGTTTGGTTTTAACCAGCACGTTTTTTGTTGAAATGATGATGAAACGGCACCTGTGATCCGTACAGATCAGCTTCTGACAGCCATGAACAATCTCAGGGTCACAGCAGCTCAAAGTTCAATCTACTTAGAGAGATTTCATAGCTATAAAAGTGGGCTTCCAAACTCTTGTTTCTGACTCAGCTTGACTTGTTAAAGTTGGTCAGGAGTGCAGCACCATGCAAGATTAATGCAGTGGCTCGCAGACTAATCAATAATTTATATGGCTGTATATTAAGTGCTTTTCAATAGGCAGTGAAGTATGGATTCTAGATCAGGGACATCTCTGATTTATAAACTTTTAAATAAGCATAAATCACTGCCAGCTGAAGTCTGAACAGTGCTTGTTAGTTTTGACAGTTTCATGTCAGAACCCCAATTATCATTTGCTCGGCTTGAGAGGCAGTCTGTTAAAGAACAGTTTGATTTCATAGTTTTATATTGTATCAGCTTAAGACTGACTCTGATACATGCTGTGGTTAAAGAGAAGCAACACGACTCAATGACTGAATGAACTCATTTAGAGTGATGCATGAGAAACGTTCATGACCAGGGCTCAGCAGTCATGGAAACTACGTTTTGAAAATCTCAGGAGCCAAATGAGTTAAATCACCCATTTTTGTTGCAAAAAAGGACCGGCGAGGGGTGGGGGCACAAACTAACATTCTCAAATTTGTGTAAATGCACTTAGGGTTCAAAATAGTTTTCTTTACGCAAATTAGGGTATGAATGCATGGTCTTCTTTCAAACTTTTCTCTAAACTCCAAATCCCAAATGTAGCATATCTAACATATCTAATATATGTAACACATGAGGAGTACTTTATAAAATTAAAAATATGCCCTTTAATAAGTGACAATCATCAGGTCAACGGTCCAACATCAGCCAGCACTCATCTGAACTCACTGTGAGTTCACTGAGGTGTCCACTCAAATCAGAGAGTGAGAAACACTGAGATATTGTGCTCTGAACAGTAGGACTACATGAATGCTGTGAGGCCTTTTAAAAAACTACTCACATATAACCCTGGAAATCACAAAATACAATGCAATTATATTTGGTTTGCAAGCGAAGGCAAGGGATTATTGGAGATGAAAGGAGCGACTGGACGGGCTTATTAAAGTGGTTCTAGCACACGGCATGTCCTGGAGCTTCCCATCCATTTAAAATGATTACTTACATTTGTTATTGCAGTGGGACGGGCTGCAGAGAGTAAATGTTTTCTCGTTTGTTGAAGGCGTCTAATGTTAGATACACAGCCGGCAACCGCATGACATCGTACATCCCCGTTATGACCCTGTATGCGTCTCCCTACGGTATCTTTATGTGTTTGAGGATCATTTACATGTTTCTCTGTAGATCCCTGAAGACAAAAGAACAAAGGCAGCTAAAGAACAAAGACAGTGAAACGTGGTTTAGTGTCATTATGAGAGAATTATAATGTGAAATGAAGCTGCTCTCTCACTCTGGGCTCTTTTGATGCCTTGACCCTTTTGCTCGTGAAAGCACCAGTTTACTGTCTTTACAATGATAACTGATTATCCTATGAAACCATCAAAACACTGTAACCACAGACACAGACAGGAGAAATATGCAGGGAATCCCAACAGCTTCACGTGTACATGAGGTACATGAAACCTCATCATACAGTGAGCTTCTGAAACCATACAAATACATATATATATATGTATTATATGTATATCTCCACTGACAACCAGTGAAAGTGGTACTGCTGAAACATCAGATACATGAGGACATGAGTTTAATATTACACTCAATCTCACAGCAGGTCAATACTTTATCTGTTAATGATGGTGAAACTGAGAAAAACAGCAATGAAACGGCAAGTTAATTTACTGCAAAAGTCATCAATTATCATTGAAACTCAAGTTACAACTATAACTGAGTCCGTGCAACATTACCATGAGCGAGTCATTTACTGTGTGTGTTGTTTATGACTACTGCCACCAGTCTGTAGAAATCACACGGCTAAAACAGACCAAAAATACAGTAATGCAACACTTGAAAAAGTATAAATGTATTTGGGTTGTAACATGCTATAATCTGGAGAAATGATAAATTATATACTTAATGCCATCGACAGAGTTTATTTTAAATGCTGTTAATATGTTGATAATGTACAACGCATATAAAAGTATGTGCTAAACAATGTTTATAAACAAACATTTCTGGTACAAATACTATTAAGCTTATGTAGAAGTATGTTGACAATTAATAATGGAGAAAAATGAAATGTTGTATTTGTACTGGTTAATTTTGTCTACATATATTGTGCTGTTCTGTCTTTTATCATTTTACATAAAATGGGCAGTAACTGTAATATTGTAACCAAGACGCAGAGGCGGACTGATCCATTTGCAGCTTTTATTAAGAATAGTGAACAGGTAAGGGTCAAAATCAGCAAACAACAATAAAGAAGAAAATCCAAAGGCAAGGTCAATAGACAGGCAAGGGGTGGAGGCAGGCAGCAGACAACAGATTAAACGTTAAACAGGCAGGAATCAAAACACAGGCAGAAAACAATCATGGAGTCAAAACACAGGCAAGGGTAACACCAGTAACCCAGCAATAATAATAATAAGCTCATGAATGACTGCAGTTTATATAGAGGGGTAATTGGCAGAATGGGGAACAGGTGTGATGACGGGGCGTGGTCAGCCCCAGGTATGAGGCATGATGGGGATTGTAGTGAGGAAGTCCAATCAGAATTCGGGGGATGGTTCCCTCCGGTGGCGCGGAGGAGGCGATGCGGGAGCCTCCTCTGTAACAAATATATTGAATGAATGACCCTAATCACATGACCTTCAGCTCTGGGTTGGTTAGTGGAGAGATGAAACATCTGCCATTTCAACTTCCTGGCTGAAGGCTGCAGGTTTGTCTTGTGTTTGGCTTTATTTGTAAATATATACACAGCACAGTGCAAAAGTCTAAGCAGATGCTTCACCAAAACAAAACATCTGCCTTCTTTCAATGCAAGACTGATGTGAGCTGAACACTTCTTATGACTGCAAAAATCTCATTTGATTCTTCACAGTTCACAGCAAACGTGTTTGGGAATCTATACTGGCATTAACTACTGACACAAAGCAAACAGTTGATTTTGTGTTGCTGATTCAGCTGTCAGTCTGTGGATTATTAATCATGGATGGAGGTCTGAATAAGACACAACTGCAGTTTAAGCTCCACTGCATTACTGATGAACTACTGCGTGTAACTGTAACAAGACATCCGTTGAGTAAACCTGCATCTGTTTTCTTTACATTGAACTCTGGTATAAGGACCAAGTCACATGTTGAAAAAGCTGTCTATTAGATTACATATCGTTTATTTATTAGTACTTATAAAACACATATTAAGGCCTTATTCTGCACAACAATATTATACATCCCTTTATTCTACCCCATATCTTTACGTCAACACAACAAACAAACAAACACAACAAGCAAACAACTACCTAAGTATTAAGCAAGTGTTAACAAACAGTAAATGAGGACTTTACTGGGCTACATTTATAGTCAATGGTGAATATGTGTTGCTGAATGCAGTGTAATATTGAGCTAATGCTCCTCCTGACAGCAGGTTTGCAGCCGTACATTAGACTCTTCTGTATGAGTGCCTTTACATCCGTTTGCAGGACCGTCACGCATTCTTTTCTCACATAGTGATCAAAAAATCTTTAGAACAGAGTTTCATGTCTTGAACCTGAGCAACCGGCTCTGAGGTGAATCACATTACAAACCTTGAATTAAAGCCCAGATGCTAGAATATTTAACTTTTAACTTACAGTTACTGATTGAAGTATTAAAAGTATTAACACAATCTGTTTAACAGGTTTACTGCAGCACCAGAGTGACGTTTTGGTGTGTTTGAAACATATCTGAAGTGAATACAAATGATCTAACATATAAAACTCAGAAGACACTGTCAGTGGATGTGATTTCTGTAAATTAACTTGTTTATGAATGTAAACACTGATGGCACTGTTGGATTTAAAATGTTTTTTAATCCTGTGACTTACTAGTCTAGTGGACAAAATAAGGAACTACAGCCTTCATCAGGGAGTTAGGGAGTACAGATCAAATTATTGATCAATAAAAAATTGCTGGTCACCCCCCTTTTAACAAAAATGACTGAAACTTTTTTTTTTCAAAAACTCTTTTACTGTTTTGATTTATCTGTCTATTTGACAATGTCCCAATGTTCTTGGGGAACAATCTCCAAAGGACAGATTAATCAAAAGGGCAACTTGTGGTAGTCGGTGTTTGGAAATCTGTAAAAGTCTGGCTTGAAATGTTGTGGCAGGACCTGAAACCAAAGTTTATGCTCCAACAAAAGTTCTCCACAGGAGTTTAAAACACTCTGAAATAACAAAAGGAAGTGTTTGTTTGCTTTTACTACTGCTAACCAGTAATTGACTCCAAAAAGTTTTTTTTATCCATTTCGTTTTGTTGTATTTTAAATAATTCCATTTAGATCAAGTGCCTCCACTGCATCTCACTGCTCTGTTCACGTCAATGTTTATGACACACGCAAACATACAACATCTATGTGAAAGCATGAGAGATTCCTAACAGTCACTGTAGAGGCCTGCAGTCAATTTTTACAGAAAAAGTAGTGTTGTGACGAGTATGTGTCGAAGATCTGAAGCTTTTGTTACACAGAAGTTCTTCTGTCACAAAGGGGTGACAAATGTCTCTTTTATTGTGTGCCAGGCCGTCAATTTTAAATTTGTGCCTAAACTTTACTCAGAATATACATGAGCAGGTGGCAGGAGTTTTACTTCCTGACAGCTTCATCTGTCATTGATCTGGTAGGATTACACATCTATTGGCAATGTCAGAGGGTTCAGACCCATTTATTTCCTAATAAGTCACTTGACTGACAGTCTAATCTTGCATTCTGCTCATTTAAACAGTGGCAGAGTCCCGTGACAGCCATTGGGCAGGTGTGTTTGATATTGGGGGTGTGCATGGCTGATAGCATCTTACCAACATGCCACAGTTGAAGAAACATGGTTTTTAAAGCAGGTTTAGTCACCTCATGGTTTTGCTTTGTCTGTCCTTCAATGATCGCTGGGGAAAAGATAAGACGAGCTGTTTTTAGGGGAACATTCAGTGTGTACGGGCCTCAGCTCTCTGTGTGTGTGCACAACTCACTCTATTTAAGTTTTTTGTATCAGACCTGGAAATCAAAATTTTTAAATAGTAAAATTTTTTACATGGCCATACAATCCTGCTGTTTCTAATCATACGTTTGATTAAAAGCTTTTCAGTCAAGCAGAACACACAATGAAAAAACACTTTATTTCATCACCAGACCGATGTGATTGATAGAAACATGACTGGCTCACAGAGCTCTTTATATGTACACT
>JAZGTK010019942.1:0-11186 GCA_036877625.1 Ambastaia sidthimunki
GGTTAAGTTGGCCAAATACTTTCGTCTTGGTTTTGAATGCTAAATGTAAGTGCAAAAACGTTTTGTAAAAGAGCAATAAACATCTACAATACATTTTAAAACACATCATCATTATGTCATTCTGACTTGAGAAGTAATAGATTTATTGTCTGATGGCTGTCAGCGTAGCTGCTTGTTTTACAGAGAATAAAAGTAAAGAGGAGATTGAAAACTGATTGAAGAAAAGAGGGGGATTAGTGGAGAGCTTCTACTAATCTGGACTGACATTGAAGAAGAGCAGTAGCAGAGAGTGGGTGTACCTCCTCTTCTTCTGAAGTACAGTTCTACACAGCACGTACTGGAGATGGGAATGTCTGCCAGCACCTATAGTAACAATGCAGAGAGAGTCAATGCAGAGAGGAATGTGCATGTAGCAGAAAGTTGATACATAATCTTGACAGGCCACATTCATTTCAATAAAATTAGATTAGCCCATTCCTTTCTTTATGAAAATCAAAACCCTGTACTGTGTTGCTTTTGACAAAGGCAGCTAAAACCATAGTAACCAAGCGTTTCTGGCTGTGAAATGATGTTAAACAGCACAGCTGTCATACGGAACAGGCCAGAACACAAACACATCTCATCTCAGTCTGTATGAGAGAAAGCTAAACTAATCCAGCTAAACATGTGTTGATCCATAACATCAAATAAAACTCTTCATCATGTTGTTTACGTGTGATATTCTGCAGTGCTCACTGGCAAACTGTTCAATTGACTGTGGTCCCAGACAAACGATTGTCCATATACTTTCAAAATGAAAACCTTCATCAGTAATAAAAAACATTTTTTTCCTGTCCAATAAAGCCCTGTTCAAAAATGTGTTACTAAAGACTAGATTTCTATAGTTGACATACACAGCAAGACTCAATGTATGACACCATTTTGACAGGATGAAATGTCCTTTATGTTAGGGAGCTCAGAAGCAGCGTGTGATATGTAAACTACTCCCTGGTGTCAATGCACACTTTTCAAATTTACAGTAGGATGAACAAATGACACCAACAGTAGGCCTAGCACTGCTAAATGCCTATGTTGTGATAAATGACTATTTAAATGTTATTTTAACACGTAACCTCCTGTCCCCACATAACCCCAATTATATGGTGGTTGCCTGTGCCTGCAAAAGTGAAAACATCTGTGCATGTATTTTCAAATCAAATCACTTTTATTGTCACGTCACCACAGCACCTGTGCCTAGGTGAGTGAAATTCTTGGGAACTCCAGACAGTGCAGAGACAGTTTACATATAGACAATACCTTTACATACAAACAAGGACAATTTACATATAGACAATACTTACATAACTGTGTATTTGTACAGATCTTGGAGTCATTGTATATTCTCCACCGTATATGTGGCATTTATAAGTGGACAGTATTAGCTGAAGTTGATTTGTTCACATTAACATGGTTCAGGGACCCCTCATGTGTCTTCCAGTCAGTTCTCATGCCTGGACAGCCTGCATGGAGATGATTTTCATCTCGTAGCATTTGAGAGTCGAAAAGAGAAAAGGTTTTTAAATGAACAGGCTTGTGCAAATGCTCTCATTGAGTTAGAACTGATCAAAATCAGATTTACTTACTGTACCGGCTATAGTATCAGACCCAGGGCTCCAGTGTGAGGAGAAAGTCTGGCCTTCACACATTTGCTGTTTATTTGTCCAATTGATACATTTACTTCACAAACCAATGCTACAATGTATTTTGGGTGAACTGTTCTTTTCTACTCTTTCATGTATTTCACAAAGAAAACATGACAATATGGAAGAAAGTCTGCTTAGAATCAGAAAACACCTGTCTTATCACAGCTACAAGGCTTTACAGCTTTGTGGCCATATGCTGCCATAAAAACAGTGCAAGCTACATACAAGAAAAGCTTCCGGCCCTTTCCTCCTTCCGCATGTCTCTGGACAGGCATTGTCTATCAACATTTTGGTTTCTGCATGTGTTAGGTTAGCAGGCTAAAGGTTGAAAATACAGACACATAGTGCAGGCACAACAAAAGCTTTAGGTGACATTACCCTGTGAAAACTGGGTGGCCCACAGTCTTATGTGTCACTTGAGGAAACAGACACCAGCCCAGCAAAACAAGACAGTTCACAGCATGCAGAGGATCAAACAATCGATTGTCTACAGTGAGAATGTAACAGAACAGACCAGAATAAAACTGTGATGATAAATGATCTAACTTCATTATTTATTATCACTAATATAAATTAGTATTCTTTTTTACTAATTATCAAACAAAACTCATGCCACTACTGGTACTAATATTAAAAAAAAATATATATATATATATATATATATTTTTTTTTTTATTTAAACTGAGATTTTGACTACTTAGATTTTTAAATTTTGACTGTGATTTAAGATCACAGTGATTTCACAGTAATCACAGACTGTGATTTAAGATTTGAGACTCTTTCAGCCGTGTTAAAATCCCTGTGACAGACTTTAGACTCGAGCCCTGCAGTACAGTGTGTTAACATCTCTCTGTCTTCATGCAGAGATATGAGCAGATGCATTCATTCACATGCCAGTCTTTCATTTTCAGATGAACTGCTGGAAACTTGGAGGCAGAGGAACCATGATTACACACACACACTCACAAACACACACAATACGACAGCTGTACAATCACACCAATCTGTGACTTCAGCTGAGCCAGACACTTCCTCAAGACCTACAGAGAGGTCCCTCTTTAAAGGTAATTAGTCTTCATATTGTGGCACGTCCATCCAGTTTGGCCCACGCTGCTCTAGGGAATGCACACACGGACACGGTTAATAGGCTCTGTTAATGAGCCAGTCTTCTATTATCAATCTTGTGAGCAGATCTCCAGTTTATGAGAACAGCATGCTGTGGAAGGAATGCTCTGGGAGGAAATGTGCTATAATTGTTATGTGCATAATGGAATGAGTGTCCGCAGAGGAATAGTGCTGCTCCAAGTGTGAGAACAAGTGTCCTTGTGAAACGGTGAGGGCTGCTAATTTAAACACACCCTCAGACTACACCGACTCCATTCCAGGATTCTTTTTGAGCCCATTTTGTCCTCAACCACCTGGTCAAAACACTAACAGCTGAAATGCACTACAAGCAATGACCTTACAGGGATTGCTGAGGACATTGTTTAATTTCCTCTATGTTTAATTAAAAAGCGCAGAAAGGCCTCTTGCTGGCGACATGGACTCCTGCAGACTGACATGAACCCTCAGTACCAGACTTCCCTTCCTGCAGACCCCAATGCAGCGTCTTTGTCTCCAGTGCAGGACATTCGCAGAAACAGCATGTGACTGAGTGGATGCGTGTCTCATTATCTCTTATCTCACCGCATCAGCTGTGACAACCAGGAGTCTCCTGCCAATTACTTACGTAAAACTTGTAACCTGTCAAAACCAGAGCCAAGACGGCGTCCACTGGTGTGGGGAGCGAGGCGGGCTGTTTCTCGAGCTTTCATTGAGAGTGGCAGCAGCTGGGACACTGTATAAGCAAGAGAGAGAGAACTGCAAGGGTGCCTTTGTGCTGCAGCTGCAGGGGATCTTCTGCGTCCACAGCAGTTACAACTGATGCGACACATTCAAAGCTCTTCTGAGACTGACAAATACTGGAAAAAAACTGAACATAGCACTGGCACACACACGCTACCCTACTAAACCCAGTCTATCACAAGTGCCATAAAGAAAGCGCAGCAATCTTTGACAATCAGCAACAAAGTCTAAGCAATGACTAAATCCTATGCTTGTGAAACTAAGGCTACAATTACACTAGTGCGTTGTCATTTAAAAATGGTGTGAAAGTGAAAATAATCCTCATCTATACTGCCGTTTCAGAAAAGATCTCCTCCACACTACACGACTGAAAACATGGTCACATGACCATTCATGCACACCATTTACCTAACTTACTTAAAACACTTTCTGATGCGTTTCTGTAACTGAAATTGCCAGCTGCCCTCTACTGATCATATCTTAATGTCTGACCTCACGATACTGAGTGAAATGCCAGGATCTGTTTGACACATTCATCTGTAGCACACACCTGCACACAGTGTGTATGTATTTCTGACTCTCTGAGAACAAGGTTGAACCTCTGGGTTGTAGATTCACTAACCTTTGAACTCTCTGGCCGTGTGCAGAAGGTTCTACAGCTAAAGCTCCAACAATCCTTCAAGTTTTGAAATATTTCCAGCCACAGAGGGCTTTCCACTGTGAACACTTTAAACTACAGTTCACCCTGACCTGACGTGGGGGTGGATGGGGTGAGGGTGTAATGTTTTTGTCCTGGATCGGTACCATGTTCTCCGCATGTGAGGTTCTAGAGGGCAGATGCTATTTGTCTCCACCTGGCAAGTGTTTGTGACCCAGAACTCTGTGTGTATTATACATTAGGAGCAATTAGATCTCCACAGAAGCAACAGAATAAAACGGCAATACAGAATGTGAAGGTGATGTCACTCTGCTTTTGAATTAGCAGATATAACTTGCATAAGCCAACAACTTAGTTCTTTGAAGAATTGGCAAAACCATTTCTTACCTAAATATCTTTTGAGGTTTGCATTAAAATGAAAGAAACCTAAATATTAGAAAAAGAAACCTAAATATTTCCTATTAATTCAGTGTCCAGTGAATGTTATCAAGCACAAATTCAATACCTCAGAGGTCAGTTATGCAGTCTGGGCTGTAAACCTCACCACAAACTGACAGACTGAGCCCAAATGGAATGAACTGACAAACGTCTACATAACAAACAGGCCATACCAAACACATCAATATCACAATCCTACAGTGTGAAAGAAATAACAAATAAACTGACTGAGGATCTGTTTTAGGTCAGTTAAAAAGACATCTCCATTTTAGGAAGATAGTTCTCAGTCACTTTATTATGATGATGTCTGTTTCTATATCAACTAGCATTTCATTTAGCCAAACATCTGATCTGCTTTAGCTAATCTCTGTTTGTCATTAAAAAAAAGGCTGTGTTTTCATTTTCTCTCTGATCTGTAAAAACTAAATGTAATGTCAAACCTAGTTATCAAACCTCACATGCATCGTCAGAGAACATGGTGCCGATCCAGGACAAAAATATTAGCTGTAGCTAAAAAAATGAAAACACAGCATTGTTTATTTATGATCTGTATGTGCCAACTGTGAACTGTAACACTATTACAGCAGCAAAGTAAAAATTTCAGGCAAAGTGCCTAATTACAGGAAATATTAATCACTAAGATGATTACTTCCAATTTGTTTTGGACTACTTAGAAAACTACCTAGCCTTAGAATGTATAATATTTACTTCCCCATGTATAATACCCCCCCAAAATCCTGTGTCATTCTACTTCATTCTAAAGACAAAACTCTACACACTGACACTAAACAAGCAGTGTGCAACCAGCAACTTAATGTTCAATGCAGCCATGAATCAACATACCAGCTGCTTTAACGCAGTAGAGAACCAGCTTGTTGCTTTGTAGCCACGTCTGTATGTCTTCAGCTCTGCTAAACTATAGCATATCAAAAAATAAAGCCATGATAGTAAATCTCTCCTCAATAAATACCTGGTGCAAAATAAAGATTTTGTTTCTTGTTATGCGGCTCGGATCTTTCTCCTGTGTCCTTTAATATAAAATACGTCTGTTTACTTCATAAAATGATTCTGTGTGTGAAACCAGTCCACAAGCGACTGGTAAGAGTGTCTGCAGTACCTGAACAGTCAGCTAGGCGACAGTGAAACAGGCTGTCAGATAACTTGAAAATAAATGACAATGGTTTGATTCATTTGTGCGGTTGTCAGTGTTGCTTTAACGCAATGTATTGAAGGGAATGCAAATTTGAGCCCAACTAATGCACTTTCTGTACCAACAAGAGTGTGGATAGGCAACTTCAGTATCATTGTAAATATTGTTGTACAGTGTTTATTGTCCTAAAACCAATTAATTTAGCCTTGCAAAAATGGAAATAAAGAATTGAACTGTCACGTCAGTTCCTCTATTAAAGAAAAAAAGGACAGACATGAGTTGCAGATGACAAGAGCAGATTAACAGGTCTTCTTGCACCTCAAATAGCACATGAGTACAAGCCTGTGACAACAGCGGATATGTTTGATCTATATATGCACTGTAATAGGAAAAGTGTGAAGAACTGTGAATATGTTGGCTTGTTTAATTGTGTTTTAGCTTTACAGGAGCATAACTACAAACTACAAGTTTAACAACTACACGAGTTAAAGTCAAGATGTACCTTATGTTCTGAATGACATACAGCAATCATTGGAGTTACCTAAAAAAACTGTGGAAAATACATGAGCAAGAAAGCAAACGAGAGAAGAGAGAGGGAGAGAAAGAGATACATATGGTCATATTGCAGTAACTGATCTTGAGACGGGCACCCTCACTTCATAATCCTCTAAAGCCCATATTCCTCTACAATGAGGCTTTTTGAGCTCTTTTTTTTCCTCTGGCAACACAGCCCTGTTTTCCTGCACTGTTAATCCAAGTATCCCTTCAGCAACCACTTTAATATTTAACATTCTTGATTTTGCAAATGCTTTTCTTTTTTCTCCTTCATTCCTGTCTTTCTGTGAGTGAATTTGACTCATACAATTAAACAAAGTGTTTTATAAAGAAATGAACGGCTAATTAATTTCAAGCCCACAAAGAAAGCATCACTTGCTGTGGGGTAGAGAAGAGATGGGGTAATATATGACAAAGTGTAAAACACAGATTACTGTACAAGGTCACTGGGGAAAATGGAATCTGCAGTGAGACGGGGAAAGCCAGTTGGATCAGTTTGGCTCATAACAGCAGCTTGGGACCAGTCGTCTCAATAGTAAGATCCAACATCAGTCAATCGCCTCAAATAAATGCAGTTACCTCATTTATCTGCAATAACTGGAAAACGTCCATCATAAATTACAGTGTATTATTTTACAAGAATCCCAGATGAGATGGGGTTACAGATGGGAGGGTGTAAATGCATCCATGCAGCAGCTGATTAAAATATGGGTGGCACAATGGCGCCATGGACCTTTTCATTTACCTGTGAAAAGAAATTAAACCGCGTGGAGCAGAAAATAAACTGTGACCTGTAAGTAAACACATGTAACTGAAGCAGTGGACTGTTAAATACGTCAAGAGCAGGGTCTCTGTTATGAAGATATTTATCTTCTCTCACACACAAATGGCCACAAAAACAAGCAGGGGAGAGAGTGGGGGCAAGCAAACATATTCATGACAATTGATCCCCCAGTATCCTTACACCCACATTCTTTAAATGCATGTTATGTGTCGCTGTCAGACAGTGATGAAATAATGGGTGGAGCTTTTACATATATGAAGATTATATGATGTCATCATGAAGGATGATGTCATCATCCTGCATTCTTCAATTCTTTCATCCTAGACATTTACAGTAATAGTCAGTCTGAGGTGCAAACACAAATCATGACATCAAACACTTACTTACTAAGTAAATAATAAGTAAAAACAGTCATTAAGTCATCAGCTCAATATTTTGACAAACATATTGATCTCTGGTGCACTCACAGCTACACATTACAATTCAAGTCATTCTCTTTCCAGCAGAAACCCTGGCTGGTGTCTTCAAAACATTACAAAGCCCTTACTATAACAAACACTGTACATCACTGAATAAATTCCCAACAAAACCATCTAACCCAAAGTTATGGAAAAAAAAAGGATAAGAGAAAAATTATAAAGACTTTAAATTCAAACTCGTATCACTCTGGCCAGCTGAATAACAACAGAGTTTAGATGGTGCTTTTGCTTCTATTACATGTGCATGTGTTCCCATCATTTGTTTTAGCAACATTTCTTTGTAAACATCATGACACCATAAGTACAGAGTGTTTATATAAACATCAGTCATACAGTCTAATTTCATTTTCTTTGGAACAAATAAATAATAAAAAATAAATTCCCTCAGAGTGATTTCCTGCCCTCACAATCTTCCTGCTTGATTCTCACTTTATGAAATGACAGGAAGTTAATGATGCAGTTGATTTTTACCGTCTAAAGATCAGAGAGAATCAGCAGTGTGGTGAGAAAACAGCCATGAACAGCTCATACGTCTGCTGCAGGACAGTCCATCTGCCAGACGCCAATCACAACATTTTCCATTAATGACAGAACAGAAAGTTTTGCACACAGTTCATTTTCTACAATCCTACTGTGAGCTCCACAATTATGGCTTTTGTCATATTTTTAATGAAGAACACAGAGGTCTATATTAGTGCTCCATTGCTTTGTCAGTCCTAAACCAGAGGTCTTCAGAAGATTAAATATTCTTCACAACGTCATGGACGTTTAGGAAAGGGGTAATCGTTCTTCCTTTGCTAAAGGTTGTGTTTGACACGGCACTGTGAAGAATATTATAAGAGTCAAAAGACCAACAAATAAACACAAATGTATGGTCATCATTACATCAGCACAAATTTAAAACAATGCAAGGAAAAGCCAATCAAATCTGTAATTGAGCTTATATGAGCTTTAAAATGAGCTTATATGAGCTTTAAGTTGGGGGTGGATTCAAAAAGAAGTTATACTGTATTAAAGAAAGTTTTTAAAAGGAGAAAAAGTAAAAAAAAAAATGAAATTAGAGACTCAAAAGTGAAGTTTTAAAAGTAATGTTAGTCTTTTGACTCCTTTGAGAAGAAACCATTTAGAATTGGTAATCCAGAGATCCCTCGTGTACCCAGACTCTTCCCGGACAGTATTGATCATTTACATACATGGCTTGACTGATTAGATCCACAGGCAGCGTTCTGTGTGCTGGAATATATCTAAGGAAACATTTCCAGCCAAAGGCAAAGATGTAAATCCCCATATCTGTGCATGTAATTACAGTGCTCACACTGTCTGTTTCCTGCTTGATGTGCTGGATTACAAAGGGCACAGTAGGATATGATTTGTGTTTAAAAAAAATAATAGTTTATAAATAATAGTTTTTTGTGATTTAATCAGCCAGGAACCCCTGGTTCTTTTGCAAGTAAAGGCCCGAAATGTTTTGGCATCTTTAATAGGTATTTAATTACCCTTACGAAGTACAAATGGACGTCATGAGACAGATTAGAACCACTAATGTAATTACTCCAAGTAAAAAAAGATGGATTTAAATGGATGTCATGAACATAGTTTAACATATTTTTGCACTACTTTATAAAAAATGGTTTAATGCTGGAAAAATGAACTATTAATTAGTGGCCTAATGAGGATTTTTATGGGCTTCCACAGTAAAGAGCACATTAAAGACACAGTCATCACTAATTTAACATGACAGGCCTAGAGAGGACCATCTGCTGCTCAAGAAACTCTTCATAAAGTCACAATTATCTTTTTGTAAGCACTTAATTGAGGGAAAAAATAGCTAATTAAGCTGCAAACAAAAGCCAAATGAGAGCCAGAGGATTTCAGGAGGCTGACTCACCAAACTAAATTTACGATGAATGAAAAGAATTCCTCAGCTGTGGCTATCTGGTGCACTCACAGCTACACATTACAATTCAAGTCATTCTCTTTCCAGCAGAAACCCTGGCTGGTGTCTTCAAAACATTACAAAGCCCTTACTATAACAAACACTGTACATCACTGAATGAATTCCCAACCAAACCATCTAACCCAAAGTTATTAAGCAGAACTGAACTGCGTCGTTGCTGGAGCTGTCTGATGTGCTGAACTAATTATTTTCCAATAGTTCACCTAAAAATGACAACCAAACATACAAACTGAATGCTTTCCTTTTCCAGCAATTAAAAGATATAATATTATAATATATAATAAAGTCTAAATATTAGATACATATTAAGAATTATTATGGCTTTGGTAAGACAGGGTTTCAGAAACCGTCAAAATAAAAGTATGTGTGATTATTGTAAGGGTATTAATAGTGCACCCAAACGTCTGTTCTCTGTCCTAAATTGTTTTTCACCCATTACCTCTTTTCCATGAGAAAACAGGAAAAAAAAACAGCTGTGTATGCCCCCCCCAAAAAACTGTTTATTACAATAATTCCCTTGATGTTTCACTGATTCTGTCATCCAATCAGCTTCTTCTATTGGCCATTTATCTCCCCAAGTAACCAGCTCAAGTTTAAAACTAATCTGATCAGAATCTGTTTTTCTCTTCTTAAAACAAGCTCTTATTTAAACTCTTATAAATGTCATTTCACCCTGCTGACAGTAAAAGCTAAATGAAAACCAAATATTAGAATCTGGATTCACACTAATTGTCCTCAGTTTGTGATTTATGAACGATACATTTTCATTTGCTCAGTAATGTCATTTAAATAATGGTGGAAAGGATGTCCTTCTAAATTTTAAATTTAATTTCAATTTAACACACAAAAAAACATACAAAAAATACGGTACTAATAATAGCACGGAATACAATAGATGGAATGCAATGAAAATGTGTAACTAAGTTAGCTGTACCTAAGAATGCAAATCAAATGCGCTGTTTTCCTGAATTAAATCTGGGAAATTGCTTTGTGCATTTGATTTATCGAATCCCCAGTCCAGCATTAATATTACGCCACGCTCTTCCTCTGAGAACCTGACAGTGGCAACAGATATGCACTGTATTATTGGGCAAAAGTCAACAAGTGTAAACACAAAACCCGCTGAGTAAAAACACTTCTGAGCACAATTATGATCCATTTGTGTTTCAAATGGCAGTGACCATTTTCACTGAGACGAGAGCCATGTATGACAAGAGGGTTTTTACCACAAATATCAGCTCAACCAATCAGTGGGGCTTTCTGTTCAGGAGTGGGAAATGCTACCCAAACACACACATGCAGAGTAACAGTCTCCACTTACTGAATCTGAGTGATCAACTCACAGTAAGAAGCAACAAAACTCTGGCATGTCTTACATCGTCTGTATACCATACAGTATACGTAGCTGAAGCAAAAAGATTAAATTGGGAGCAAATTAAGATTAAGAGTCTCTGCCTCTCGGATTTTTCTGCTGAGACGAACACCTCAATAATGACATGCGTTGACAGAGTTGAAACTTGACCTGTGTTGTTTAAAGTTATTCTCTAGAATTTTCTTGAAGAAACCAAACAATCTTCTCATTCTCATCTCCCTCCTCTCTCGTTCAGTGGCTCTCTTCTCATTCTTGACTCCTCCTCT
>JAZGTK010019943.1:0-11185 GCA_036877625.1 Ambastaia sidthimunki
CTGTAAACGTCACATGGCTTTGATGGGTAAATCCCCAGTTTTGTAATGAAGAAAGTTTTAAATAAAGTAAAGTATACATTGTATTGTGTTGTTATTGATTATTATTTTTTGATCAAAGTTAAATACAGTCTCATTTTAACATCAGAGAACAAGGTACAATACTCCATAAAACCTCAATAAATTCAAACGAAATGCATAGTGAATTAGTTAAACATCTTACTGTGTTAAAATAATGCTCTTCTGGCTTAGCAAGTAACTGCTATCCAGTTTGCAGCCCTAGAAAGATACCTCAAATCAAGCTGGCTATCTATTCTGGGGTTGGATCAATCTGCATAATTCAACCAAATGAAATGCTGCCAAACTGCAAGAAACAGGCATTTAGCAAAAGTGATGTGTGATTTGCATGCTGCACACTATAACAGAAGGACATATACGCCTCGCTTTAGATTAGGGGGCTGCAAAACTGATAAAAAAGGTATTATTAATACATTAGTTAATCATCTTTTATGTGTTCCACGCTCATGCTTTTTAAGTAAAGAACTACGTGTTAATATGTTTTTATAACACCTAAATATAACATTATTATAACATAGTCATTATTGACTATTAGCTACCATTAATAAACATGCATGCTATGCATGAATTAAGCATTTACAGTATGTTTTGTAAGTGTCTTGTAACGTACTTGTTAATGACTTAGTACTGCTTTCTGATGCATTGTAAATACTGAATTAACTACTTGATAATACATTGTAAATGGTCTATTAACGCCACTTATTCTAAAGCGTTACCGGTTTCTATTGTGATGGTGAGTGATACTTGCTCAGCAAGCATACCAACAAAGCTCACGGTTGCATCTGCGAACTCACTGACGTCAACAGAACTAGACCGGAACATGCCCCAGTCCACGTTATTGAGCATGTCCTGTGGCGCAGCCTCTGATTGGGCGGACCAGCGTTTCACCTCCCGCCCCTCAGGAGCTTCCCGTAAAAGCTTTTGTTTATATTCCGGTATGAGGAAAATGGCGGTGTGGTCTGATTTACCAAAAGCCGGTAGCTAGTTGGCTTTGTAACCATTTCTGAAAAATGTGTAACAGTGGTTACACAGAGGTAAAGGTGGACTGTGTGCTCTAGTCTTAAGTCTGTTGCGAACTCCAGCGTGTTTCTTGTACCATTGCCTTAGAGGAGCTTCCTCATGGCCATTGTTCTCACCTGCCGAGCGAAGAATCTCAGGTGGCCACGATGGATCAGTGGGTAAAGCGTCGATAAATAGGTGAGTAAGCTGATTTCTGATGTTTAGAAGTGTTCTACTGTTGTATGTTATCAGTGCAGATGTAATGTGTGCGAAAGGTGAGAATAGTTGCAAGTAAATAAATAACTAAAAACACAGTCTGAACAAAGCGTCCAGGACGTCGTTCGAACACGGTGGCGCCATCGTACAATCCTTTGCCCTTTGCACTGAAAGCGCAAAGCCTATTGTTTATTTTAGGATTGTTATAGTCCACTTGAACTTTAAATACTCCACTATTATTTACAGAGTTAAATGTAAGTGCCCACCGCACATTTTTTTAGATAAGCATGTCTGTGTGGCGATGTGGAACAGTGATTGAGCCCGTCATCACTGCTTGCATCTATATTTATTAGTGCCCAAGCACTCAAAGTGTAAAGGGATTATTTCAGATTATTTTTTTTTCTGACAGGTCAGAGTCGTCTGTCATTAAGCCTGGGCACAGGAGCAGGGCAGTGGGGCTTCTCCCAACCGGAATTTGATTTTCGATTTTCTGAAAAATATATGCTGTGACTTTAAAATACTCCTGCTAGGAATTTAACTGATTGTCACCAACCAAGGTAAGCATCATGCCAAGACATTGAAGAATTAAATTTGGTGAAGGGGTCTTTGATATCTTGAATGTTGTTTCCTTGGCAAGCGGTAGAATTATGGTGAAAAACATGACGAATTTAACTATTATGAGTCACAGTCATAGTGCCACCATCCACAGTCTTTTTAAATTTACCCAGATTGCTTCACAAAAGATGGGATATTGAAGTTGCTAAATTGTGAACAAATTGTTGATCTCGACTAGTGTTGCCATGGTGAGGCAATCATTTTATGGCAACAAGTCAAACAGGAAATGTCTCATATCTTATGCTTATATTAAGTGACTTACATCAAACTTGGAAACTATATTTGGTTTTGTGAGTTAATCACAATGCTGTGACTATTGTGACAGTCATAGCATAACCAACTGACAGCAAAAAGTACTGTAAATGTTATTGTATTTAAAGTGTTACACTGAACTGTTAAAATGCGCAGTTTAAGTGTTTAATCAGTGTTTTGAGTTCTTAGAATATTTGAGCAGTATGTTATCATTTAACAGTGATCTGATCAAATGTTGTTGCCGTGACAATGGGGTATCCTTATTGCCAATAATAACATTTCTTGTACTGTACGTATACATATTTTTTGACAATAAAGTACAATTTGAATTCATAACACATTCTGCACCTTATATATAGTAACGAGACAGGGGAACTAGCATTATTTTACAATGTTGCTTTCATATACAGTATTTAGTCAGCTAGAATTGTTTTGTGTCTTACTTAGGGTATATTTTTTCAACGCTAATACAAATTGCATTGTTGTGCACCCCGCGCTGGTCGGGCAAGTTTTGCCCAGAATCGTTTTAGTTTCATAACATTTTATTTTATTAATATTTCATAAACTAATTTATACTAAATGAAATTACAAAAAAATATGTTGGAATTGTGAGTTTTCCAAAATAAAAATTATGGTTTTATTCTTGTAAGACTATAAAAATGTACAATGTAAGAACTTCATAATTAGCTATTTTTCATCAGCAATTCTCCCAAGCTGCCTGCTGCAAGGGTGCATGCATGTTTGCACATTATATTTTTATTGTTGTTCATCAGAGAAATATGCACACTTGCTATTAGCTGTTCACTGCAAACATTTATTTGTACACGCATAATGAGTAATCGTTGATCAAGAGTTTAAATCTGGGTTTAAACCTGCTCTGCAACTGTGAGTTTGTTCAGCTTATGTCCCCTGTATCACAGCACACACAAACTTTGAGGCAAAAATTTAATTCGACTAACAGTGATACAGTTGAGCGCAACCACTATACACCATCGATCTAGAGTGCATGTAACGTCTCAGTAAATTAAAATGTATATTGCGTGTTAGTTTTTTTTTTAATAATGAAAATATTGAATGTGTTTCTAACCATTTAATTATTGGCATACAAGTCATCAGAGCAGGGGTATATTAAAGAATGTAGCTATATGGATTACAAGGTTGTTATGAGCAGTTGCTTATGGCTCAAATCAAAAAAAGCCCAAATGTGGGTCTCTATGATATGCTTGTCTCTGTTAAATTTACCAGTTTCCTTCTTCAATGTTAGTGTGGAATTCTTTGACATTCGGCAAACATCTCTGGTCACTCACAAAAGTATTTTTTCAACTAGTCAAAAATTCTAATGCATCATTTATGGTCATGGCCCAAACAGCTATGTTTTTATTGTGCTTTTTATTGTGTTTTAATTGTACATCATTAACACTAAATATGGTCAATGGAAATAGTGATTTATTAATACTGTGTTTTTCTAATTAAGCAGATACAATAAAGCATTATTTATTGATGTCACAATGCTTTATTTTTTCAAACCACAGAATCAGTTTCAGAATCAAAATCCTTTACAAAACAGAAAGGGGAAACAAAGGTCTGCTGGTTGCTTGTTCCAGCATGCACTGGTCTCTGCACACTGACTGCAAGACAGCCCACACACACTCATACCCATAAAGAAAACTAGACTTACTATTACAAATGTCAATCACTTGATTAGTAGCCAGAAATGATTATATGGTGACTGTATTAATTATCTTAGTCATGCCTTTGAAGCTGTCAAGTGATAAATACGCCTGACCCTAATTACTGCTGAATTTTGTTGCTGATTTTGCATATTGCTGCTTACAGGTCTGATGAATGATTGTTCCTTTTCACTGATCTAAATCATATCTAGTAGATATAAACTGGCATTGTGACATCAATAAATAATGATTTATTGTATCTGCTTAATTAGAAAAACACTGTATTAATAAATCAGCTGTGGTCTTTAGGGGCAGCTGTGGTCTTTAGGGGCAGTTGTGGTCTTTAGGGGCAGTTGTGGTCTACTGGTTAAGGAGTCGTGCTTGTAATCAGTTGGTTGCTGGTTCGATTCCAGCGCCGGCAGGTACCAATTGAAGTGCCCTTGAGGCACCTAACTCCCGATTGCTCCCTGGCTCCAGGTGTGTGTGTGTGTTCACGACTTGCAGTGTGTGTTCACTCCTCACGATGTCACTGTACTTTACTTAGAAAATTACATATAGCTCACATTTTGACAAATAAATACAGATTAGATTTTTTGACGAGCGATGCAACTAACAAAACATCAGTCATTTGATTGATTTTGATTGTTTTGATTTACTTTCAATGTAAGATAGAATCTATGTGATTCTGTCTTCTGTGGTATGGATAATTTATCATAAAGCAGAAAACACCATACTGTGTTTAAATATACAAAGTGATAAAATGCTTCACAGAAGCTATGTTGTTTTTTTAAATGTGCAGTGCTCTTGTCTCACAGACCGGCAGTTTAGCACACTAAGATTTCTCTATCCAGGTGACAGAAGTACAAGGGATGGCCATGCTGGCACTATTAAGCCAAGTCTAATAACATCACATAAGGCGAATGAACAGAGTCAACTTGCATGGGGGTGAAGATGCACTAAATCTGTGTTTGTAGGAAAAAAAAACAACTGAATTAGCATTATCAGCACAACTACACCTTTTCCTTGTGTAGACCATCACACAATATCCCACTGTGAATTACCCACTGTGAATTAAAATAGAAAATTATTTATATTTTTATGCCATGTACAATTCATACCATGACTAATAAAGAATTCCACAAAATGCCTTGTGTTTCTGTCAATGGGAATTATAACAAACACACTGGAAACCAGAGTGTCTAATTCTGCTCCTAAAGGGCCACTGTCCAGCAGAATTCAGCTTCAGCCCTAATATAACACAGCTGGGGAAGTTATTAAAGACCTTCAGGGCTATATAAAAATCACAGGCCATGTGTTTGATTAAGGTTAGATCTGAACTCTTTAGGACAATAGACCTCCAGGACTAGATTTTGATATTCTGGCTGAAAACTTACCAATTTTGTAAATGAGGTAATAATTATTGATGGCTCAACACATTCCTTGCGAAAATCAAGTGTGCTTAGTTGCATTAAATGTGTACTTTTAGTGCAACTGGCTCATATTGGCCCATTCTCAACAACAGCTGTGTGCATGCAGGGACATGTTTAACACATGTTCAACAACAGCAAGCTCTTGGAGTTGGATTTGGTCAATATGACGGCATGCCTCACAGAGAGGCACGTCCAATCAATGTTGAATTGTCTCAACTGCCTTTCAGAGGTAAGGCGGCACTACCACTGAGATATTTTTGAAGACTTCTGGGGCATATGGCATCCTTGACGGCAGTAATGCATATGAGACTGCTTCAGCATTGGTTACAGAACCAAGTCCCGTAGGCATGTCAACTGCCTAAAGCTGTTGGCAGTCCTGCCTTAGGGCACAGCTGGCCCAGGTGCGCAGTACATTTTTCCCCCAGTAAACCTGATTTCACAGATTCTGTGCAAAATCAGGAGAAGCAAGTCTTGTTGGTGTCCCCTTTTTGGCTCAATTAGACTTGTTTTTTCGGAGCTGATGCTCTTCTTAACAGCTCTTCTCTGGCGCATTCTTCTGAGAAAAGGACTTTCTTTCTCAGGGGCAGAGCATGATCTGGCAGCCCAGGCCAGACCTCTGAAACCTCCATGTCTGGTCTTTGGATGGGCCATGAAACACCTGGGTGATTTACCACTGGCAGTGGTAAACACTATCACTCAGGCTAGAGCCCCCTCTAGTAGGCAGCTTAGTGCCGTCTTTCCTTTTCAAGGTTCCAACAACTCTCTTCAGAGATGAAATGGTGAATGTGCAGGCAGTCCCACAGTTTGAAAACCCAGCCCTATCCTTGCTGAATCCAGTATGCGCTTTGCATATTTACCAGGAGTTCGGAATATCTGAGCACCTCTTTGTCTGCTTTGGAGGTCAGCAGAAAGGAAAAGCTATCTCCAACCCCACTGAAATCTGGATGGCATTATTTTGGCTTACCAATTTTGGCTTACTTGCTGACAGATCATCACATGCCATATGTAGTGAGTCTCTTTGGTAATCCCATATGAGTTATTTCCACAGTATGATTTCCCTTCGGTAAGCCTGTGTCTTCCACTAGATGGTTATATCCATCATGGTAGTCTGCTTGTAGGTGTAATCTGATGTTGTATTTCCCTGAAGTCCATCTATTTCCAAATATAACCTCCCCTTAAGTAGGCTGTGGTCTCCGCTGTGTCTTCTGCTCGTTGAAGGTTATGGATTCCATGACGACTTGCTCAGACACGCTAAAAACAATTTTGAAAATGGTCTCCAAAGTGGATACGTTTAAAAATGCAATTTTTGTGCTGTAGTGTGGATTGTGAAAACGGAGGCTTTCAAAAACAATGATGCATTGTTTGAGAGTCAGCTCAAAGCAGGATGATAAACAATGTTGTCTTGCAGATTCTGCCCTCCAGTTTGAAAGCATTAAGTAAATAAACAACAGTTGAATGTTAAATAAACAAATGTAAAATTAATGGCAGAAGGAAGTTGTAATGATGTGACTGCACTGGGATCCATTTTGCAGCTTTATTAAGTTACAGAGTAAAAACAGGCAAAGGTCAAACACCAGCAAACAGAAATATCGAAGAGCAAACCAGAACCAGGAATGAGGGCCAGGCAGGGGTCATGGGCAGGCAGCAAATACAAAGAGGTTATCCAAAAACCAGGCAGAGTAATGAGGCAGGAAGCAAACAATTAGTGGTCAATAAACAGTCCAGGGTAATAACAAGAATCAGATCAATAGAATAAACGCTCAGAATTGCAACCAGGGTAAACAAGACTTTGCAAAGATACAAAGTTCCTGTTGCGGTATATATACAGAGTCTTATTGAGCGTGAATGAAGAACAGGCGGCATGGCAGGGGCGTGGTCAGCCCCAGGCAGTTGATCCATGGGAAATGTAGTTTTAATGATTACTACTAAGGCGACAGTTTCCCCTGATGGCCAGGAGGAGGCGGAACGGAAACCTCAGACGTAACAGAAGTGATACATGACTTATCTTAACATTTTACCTATGTAGATGACAGGGACGTGGTTTCAGTTCTCTTTGTTTGTGGTTTTTGATTGTTCTTTCATCCTTTTAATAAAAGCACTTCAAAGCAATTCACATTGTCCCTATTTCATAGAGAGTCCTGTCTGAGGGAGAGTGTAAGATGCATCCGTCTACAACAGCCAATCAGAAGGCTTCATTATGAACAACGCAGGTTTACAGTTTTGTATACACCTTCAAAAAATATTCTGGAGGGTCAAATAATCTGTTGGGGTATCTGTTGAATGCGCTGCACTGCAAGTAACAAACATTGAGGTAGGCAAAATATGGGACATGAAGCACTATTAGCTATTTAATTCTACAGTGAACAGAAGTATTCAGATGTACTGATGACATCTAACTATTTACTATTACAGGGAATTCTTAGCAGCACAGAAAGATTGATTTGATTGTCCATTGTGAACAAAGCAAATGAGTACAATTAAGATGTGTAAAATTATTCATGGCTCGCACTCCTGCTGAAAGCTGTCTGCCTGCTTAGTTCAGGGGAACACATATTGTTCCCTCTATTAGTGCATCTCCTCTGTTTAGCCAAGAGAAAAGGGAGACAAAGAGAAAGCAGATGGAGGAGTGAGATTTCAAATTTATGTAACAACACGGAAGTGTGTGGTAAGTGAAAGAAGTGCTTGGTTTTATGTAATCTTTCTAGGTGTGAATTGAATGCAAAATGATTCATACACAGCAAACTAAAATCAGTTTAAAATAGATTATTGTACACAACTTCACATACACACCCACATTTTGCACAACTGAAAATGACAAGAAATACTCTTTTAATACTCAAAAAAATGTATGCTTTATCTAATTAAATTATTTAAATGTATCTAAACTGTTCAGTCAAAAAAAAGAAAAATACTACAGTTATGCACTCATAGTGGAAGTCTATGGAACAAGCGTTAAACAGTTGCCTTATAAACTTCCATGTGCCTTGCTGTACACCTTTTTATTGTTGGTTTTTAACAGAGGCACAAATGGAGTATTTTCTTTGGTATACACAGATACAGTATACCAAGTACACCAACAATAACTTTAGTATACCAAGATCAAACAATCTAATGTTGATTCAGTGTTGATTGTTTACAATGATTAAACAATGCTTTCTTCATGCATTGTATTAATAAGCCTTGTGTATTTTGATTTGAGTGTTTTTGTCTAGTAGCTTTAAAGAACCTACAGTAAGAAAAAGAAACTACAATACTAGAGCGATACATTTATATTATTATTGATAATAAATGATTAATATTTTAATAATTATCATCACTTTCGTCATATTGCTGTTGCCTGCATTTTAAATGTGGTAACATCACTCTAATTCTTGGCCTCTATGTTCTGAAATAAACTATTAGTCAAACAATTGGGCAAATTTGATTAAATTTAAATTTCTGTGTAGAGCGTAGTGAAAAGCATCCAAAGGGAAAAGCAGTTAATAAGTATGCAACATACAGTATATGGTATAAGTCTTTCACTACTTGTCAGGGTATCTTCTGTGATCTGTGTATTGCTCATCTTTGTGTGGAAGCACATGGTTATTGTTTGTTCCCTTTCAGGAACTCGAGCTGTGTCGAAACGCTATGGGAACGCTACCAGCTTTTATGTACTCTGAAACACCTGTTGCAACAATCAATTACGGGGCGTGACGTCACAGACGGGGTGACGTCGCGACCAAGAAGCTATAAAACCGCTCATGTTGCGCAGCTCGGGTTAGCTTCTTTCATTCAGCGAAGCGCTCTGTGTTGCATTGTTTGTCCTATTGTTTGTCTTTCCGTGTTTAGTGCAGAAGCAGATATGCCAAAAGCCAGGGAAAGCATAGGGGCTCATCTCAGCACTTTAGAGCGTGTGTTCCTCCCTGCCCGCGTTTCATTACGGGCGGGGATACACACAATCTATGTGTTGTTTGTTTAGGAGCGGAGCACGCTCAGTCAGCTCTTGAGGGGGCTGACTGTCCACACTGCGAGCTTCTCAGCTTGCGCGTGCTTCGCTCCAGGAGGGCTCTCTTCGAGGAGGGAGCCCTCGCCAGCGATCGCAAATGGATCTGATGGAGGACGGGTTTCCTATCTCGTTCCACATCCATCAGGTCCTCCTCCCGTTCTCTGGGGTCGGAAGCACGCTCTGCGGTTTCTTCCCCCCAGAGGGAGGCGTCTGCTCTCCAGCTCTCATCCACAGAAGAACTGGACACACTGGAGTGTGGATGAGCCTGCAGTGTCCCCGCATTATGACGAGCTAATGGAGGTTGTTACTCGGGCAGTGGCTAGATTAAACATCAGCTGGCCCCCTGAACAGCAGGCTGCTCAGAATAGGAGCCTCTTAGATGTGAGGTTCCTTAGCAGCCAGCGTGCACGCCGGAGCCTGCCGTTCTTCCAGGACCTTCACACTGAGGTGTCGAGGTCATGGAGTCAGCCTTACTCTGCTCGCCTGTTTGGCCCTGCCTCCTCTATGTATGGAAATGTGGCAGGGCTTAGCGAGCAGGGGTACAAGGCAATGCCCCGGGTGGAGCAGTCGTTAGCCAGCTATCTGTCCCCCGAAGCGGCGTTGTCCTTGAAGGCTCCGGTCCTGCCCACTAAGCCGTTGCGTACCACCTCGGCGCTTCTGGGCAGGGGGTATGTGGCAGCAGGTCAAGCTGGTGCACCATGGTGGTGCTGCAGGCATACCAAGCTGAGCTGCTGAGGGGTTTGGACGAGAGCGAGGCCCTCACATCTGAGGATGTGATGGAGCTGAGGAGGACTGCCGATTTGTCCCTGCGAGCCACCAAGGAGACCGCCCGTGCTAAAGGCAGGTCTATGGCAGCCCTGGTGGCCGCAGAGAGGCATCTCTGGCTGACCCTGTCCAACATAAAAGAGAAGGTCTTCCTCCTGGACGCTTCTGGGTTGTTCGGCGACACTGTGCATACGGTCGTCGACAGTTACCAGGAGGCATGTAAGCAGGCGGAGGCGTTCCAGTGCTTCCTCCCTCGCCGCTCTCGTTCCCAGGGGTCTGCTAAACGGGAGCAGCCCCTCCCACATACCAGCTCGTCGCACAGGGACACGCAAAAGCGGAGCTCAGGCCAGAAGTCCTCCAAGCCAGATCGAAGGACTGCGATAGCCTCCAGGAGGAATTCTAGCCAGGGGAAAAAGCCCTGACTATATAATAGGGCCTCGGAGGGTAGCCCCATCTGCCGCAGACCATGGTCCACCGCATTATACGGTGCCCATGGATGCCCAGGGCACTCCCGGGACCCAGCTGTTCGCCCTGCCGCCTCCGGTGTTTTAGGGCACAGCGGTCTCCCTAGCTTCCACACAGCTCATGTCCCGAGGGGCATTGGAGCTGCACGATCCTCAGCCTCTGCAGGGGTCCCTAGAGTTATGTCGGTCTGTCCCTGCGGGTCATCCGCCCCAGGGCTCCAATCCTCTCATAGTAGACGTACCAGTGGCCAGCCCCGGGAGGCTGGTTCCCCTGAAAACCTTTCTGGCAGCGTGGAAACTTCTGCCAGGGGTGTCTCATTGGGTTCTGCACACTATAGAACATGGCTACAGTATCCACTTCGAGTCTCGCCCCTTGTCTTTCGGGGGCGTTCTCCCTACACTAGTAGGACCTATGCAGGCCCAGGCAATGGACTCAGAAGTACATACTCTCCTGAGGAAGGAGGCCATCGAGGTGGTCCCTCCTCAGTTCAGAGAAGTCGGGCATTAGAGCCGTTACTTCATAGTCCTGAAGAAGGGTGGGGGACTGCGTCCTATACTAGACTTACGGCTCTTGAACCGCTCAGTCAAGCGCCTAAAGTTCAAGATGCTCGCGGTGAAGCAGGTTATATCCCAAATCAGGTCAGAGGACTGGTTTGTCACCATAGACCTAAAGGACGCCTATTTCCATATTCCCATCCTTCCTCAGCACAGGAA
>JAZGTK010019944.1:0-11185 GCA_036877625.1 Ambastaia sidthimunki
TCTATTTTAAAAAAATCTCAGCATGATGTATATTGCTAAATTTTATAATGCACCGATGAGCACAGTGGATTCTCCTTTACAAACAGATGCTCCATATGTCTCTTTCGTCTGCAATGGGTGCAATGGAAAATGTCATGGGATGCATAATTACCATGCATGATTAATTAAAAAGCATTATCAATCGTTAGCCCCTGAGCTGCAAAGAATGCTTTAAAAGGTCGAAATCTATAATTAGTTTATTTGCAGTAAAACAGATATTAGAGAGCAAACGCGAGTGACTGGCGGAATTATTTTACACGCTGCTGTATTAATTTGTTTCATAATTGGCATATAAATGAGGGATCTGATATTCGACAATGAGGAAAAAAGCTCTCTGCAGGAAATGGAAAAACATTCTGTGGCAGTGTGGTGGGCACCCTCTGTGCTTTATTTAAAAATATCTGTATGTTTTATCTGTATTTTCCATTACATCATTTTCCATTACCTACAGTCCAAAATACTCGGATGACAGACCAAACCACGGTCAGAAATTACCCAGGGCTCACATACACAGAAAAATGTCAAAGGAAGTGAAAAAAGTTTCCAGATATTTGAAATGTGGGGTCAAAAAATGGCCCCTGCAGATATCTGTTATCTTGCTGATGTATTTCATTATATTGCTATTGCCTCTGCAGACACCACAGTGACCTACAGCTGTCAGATTTCTGTACTGTATATAAAACCTATATATATTATTACAAAGTATGAAATAATTAAAAAAACAGTATATGTTGGTATTAATAGAGAACTGTATAATCTAACACAGGAACTGAATACTTGTGCATGTCTATTTTATCATCTCAATATTTACAGCTATTGAATATTTGATCATGAATTCATTTGATTTCATAACAGCCATAATTGTTCTGAAGTTTTTTTAATCAAATGACTCAATTGAAGTATTTTACAAAACACGCTGATACAAATATGCCCCAATAAATGTACAAATATTAAAAAGTTCATTTGACACTGGATCAAACCGTAGAGGGCTTTCTGTTCTAACGATTATGTAACAGATTACTGTATGATAACATTATATATCTCTGCGTTCCCTCACTTACTCTCATCTCTCTCTTTTACACAACAAAGATCACACCTCTGGGTAATAGAGAGGAGGAAGAGATGCCCGTATTAAATTTGATTGGCTTGTGGTGCTCCTGTAGGTGGGAGGACAATGAGACGAGAGCTGTAGGGATTCCAATAATGTACATTTTGGACTTAATAACAGGCGCTGCATGAACATTTGCACTGAGGGATGTGTGATTAATCTACATTAGCAACGTAAGAGAGATGAAATGAGGGGGGGGGTTTACAATGAGACCTAAGGGGAAACGGATGCACGGCAACAGAGGCTGTTCATTAAAAAAGGTCATTCATCACAAGCAGGGGTCAAGCAGAATGCTGTGTCCTCTTGCTCTCTTAAGACTGTTGTAAATGTTGCAGCGGTTGCAGGTCTCAGCTGTTACTGTGATGTCCCCACACGAAAAAAAAGGCTTATTAAAGCTGCAATCTGTAACTATGTTTTGTTACAAATTAACATAAACCAAGTACATGGCAGATCAGTGTTCAAAACCATCTACTTACCCTGATTCACAATGATATGTTTATATTAAGGATTTATAATTTGAGCTGTTGGGTCCAATTTCCCAGGAAATGCCAGTTTGGCTTCATTTAACTTCAACATTCGTAATATAAAGTACGTAAAGTAACCTGCAATTTTATGTTTCAAACAGAGATGGCTTAGAGAGGTAAAAGTTATGGATTGTGGCTTTAAATATCATTTAGCTTGATAATAAACTTGCAAAATAGTTTAATCCTTAACCATGCATATAAGGTGGCAATGAAATGGTTAATAATATAAGACTTTGAAGCCGTTTAATCGGTCATTTAAAAATCTTTTATCACATGCCATGTGGAAATTTCAGCTCTGGAGAACTGCAATCAAAAAACGAATTCTTTTTTTCACCCATCAAAAATATGATTTGCATTTGTTAGTGAGTAAACTTCATTTTAGAATCATCTGAGTCATAGATTATTATGAGGAATAGTTTAAATGTGTTCAAATTGTGCGAGTACATTGGATATGATGTATGCAGTGAATATGTGTGCAATGAATGCAGCCATTAGAGAATATTACAGTTATATGTTATGTTCCTGCTCTGACATCAGCAGAGCGTTTGATTAATGAAGCTCATTTTATAAAAGAACATTTAAATATTTATTCAAATATTATTTTTTGCTTCCATAATTCATGCAATTGAGGGTTTTAAAAACAAGGAAACAGTTTACAGCATTGATTTAATTATATAATGACATTTAATTCTTTGACTTTTTTTCTAAAGACATTCTTTTGATCACACACAGCTACTGCATTGCATGACTTTTCCTTTTTATTCAGCTGACTGCTTTTAAGATTAAACTTTATTGTACTTTTACTTTCTGTATTGTATTTGCTGTTCCACAAAAAGACAAATGAGTGTGAATAAATGATGACAGTGTTGTAATTTTTTTCTGTGAGCTATTTTTGAAACAGGGTGGCTTTGATAGTAGAACTCCAGAGAGTAGAAAAGTGTTTGTTTCTCATGATCAGATTACAATAGTGTCCGTGCTCTTCTGTTGACCACAGCGCTACTGCGAGGCACTCAGGGAATATACTGTATCCAGTAAGGACAGAGAGCTGTTTAGGACCGATAAGGACCATGTTGCAGCTGAGCTCGATACCCTTTAGTGAAGCACTTCAACATCAAGAGATGACCCACGCATGGTGTGATGAACGAGTTCCTGTAGAGGACAACTGAACTCACCATAAAATACAGAAAAGGGTTTCAGAAGTAACTTTAGTAGATTTAACATCAGAGAATTAAAAGTACAGTTCATCCAAAAATGGCAATTCTTGTATTGTTTACTCACCCTCATGTTATTCCAAACCTGTATGACTTTTTGGCTTCTAAGGAACACCAAAGAATATATTTTGAAGTTTGCTGGTAACCACATGACCATAATGGCACTCATTGACTTCCATTGTATGGATGCAAAAACACATTTCTCAAAATATCTTCTTTTGTGTTCCACAGAAGACAAACCATACAGGTTTGGAATAACATGAGGGTGAGCAAATGATGGAAAAATGGGTCTGGTTCCAATAGGATGGCATGAAAGAGCCTTTCCCATTAAACATTAGCCCTGAAGCTATACTGATAAATATATATTGCAAAAACCTGTGATCAAATATTTGTGTAAATCAAGATTATAAAAATTATGGCTGTTTATGCAAAATTGGGCAGGCAGTGTGCCATCAGAATTATTTCAGAGGTCTGACAGTAAGGTCACTATATGTTTAATTCATGAAAATGTAAATCATAGTATTATAGGCACAATTATGTTCCCCCAACTCTGGCTGAGTCAGTTCTCTAAGAAACTGGTTTTAAAATGCACACTGATAGTACAGACGAAACATAAATAATAAATGGGTAAACTGAAAATTATTAGAGGACTGTCTGAGCCAGTCTGCAAAGATATTAATCTAATATGCAGTCTAATATCTGTGTACACTAACAGTTTGGACACACCTACTTTCTTTATTACCATTTTCCACATTTTAAAAAAATAATGATGTCATGAATGTTGTTTTAAATGCTGAATGGATGTTGTCAGTTGTATAATGAGGCAATACCAACGTTCTCTAATGCACACAGCTCTCAGACGCGCAAATCTATCGCTTTTGCACAGCTTGCAATCTGTTCTAATGAAATCATAAAACAAAATGGAAACAAATCACAAAACAAAATGGAAACAAATCACAAAACAAAACGCAAACAAATGTGTTAATACTCCTTATACATTCTCTAATGTACAGATGCAACATTTTTTTATTCAAATATGTTTTATTACAGTGGATTAGAACATCTTGCATTCAAGGTCAAAGTGTACTTCTAACATTACAACCACACAACAAATTGTGTACTGCAGAATGAGATTGTGTTTCTCTGAGCTCAATGTGGAAGATAAGTATAGACACAAGTAAGACAAAAACATAAGGCTGCTACTAGCAGGACAACAACAGGTGGACGTAAATTACAGACAAAACAACATAACAGATGATCTAAGCTAAATATATACAAAAGCTACATAAAATCTATTCAAAAACTACAAAATTGCACAGTTTTCATAATTGCACAAAGGTTCCAGAGTGGGTGCATGTATTGCACATGTATTGCACATAGTGTACACTGTGAGTGTATTAGTCATTGTAACATTCACGTAAACAGGCAACAGTGGATGCTGAAAAAGTGTTATGAAGGCACAGAATTATTGCTTAAAAAAAAGGGTAAAGTTATCTTGTAGGATTTTACTTTTCTGCTAGAATGGTTATGTAGCATCTTGGATGGTGGACATGGTCCACCAGTAATCCAGGGTTTTTGAAAATGTCTTGGAGTCAAGCATTCAATCACCTCCCCCATTCATCCTCTGACCAAACAGACTGAATCACTGCCCAATTGATCAGTCCAAGTGCCAGAATGATAAATAGGTATCTGTCACTAGAAGCCACCCTTTAGATATGAAGCCATGGAGGAGGCAGCACAACCTTCACTGAGCTGCAATGAATCAGTGACTTATAAGGAATAATGGAGACCTGCTTGACCAATCAGCTCCACAGGCACTGGGGAACTAAACGGTCCATGACAACGTCAACTCTAATCCATCTCCCGGAACATTCTAGAACAAGCTTTTAGAAATATCAGAAATATCATCCATATCCTCTCTCTGATCTTCGCTTCTGTGATGGAATCTTAGGAAATTTGAAAATCCATAAATGCACACTAGATCAACCAATGATTTTCTGTCATGGTGGCTTTGGAATTGCCAATCCCATTGAGGGCTACAGGCTGAAACCCCCCACAAATACCAATAGTTCATGTCAACAGTGTCCTTGAGGTTATACTCCACGCTGGCCAGTTTTCTGGTGGGGCTGGATTTTAAATAATTTTACTGCTTTGGTTTAGGGAGACTTATCCAAATTTTACGTATAAATGGTTAGTGTTACACTAATTACTAAAACTTATTCTAATTTATATTTTAGGTATGCCTCCATTTTGTTTAGTTTTTCTAGTGTTAAGGCTTTATTTTTTTCTATTTTTTATTTAATACAAAATATTGATGACAGAAATGGCATAAATGGTCAATCTTCAAGAAACAGACATAAAAGGCTCAACACATCAGAACCACCACAGAGACAAAAAATACATATTATTTTATATATATTATGTTATTGTATTAGTAACAAATACCTATTAATAATTATTCGATGGGGCAGAATCATTTCTACAGTAACTATTACTATTGTGTTATTTGGGTCGGAGCCGCAGTACTAACGTCATCAACACGAGCGCTACAGTAACCACTCGCGACGGCTGCTATGAATTTAAGAAAAGGCGCCAATCTGAACAGGTTGATCGCACCATTTCCTTAAATTACGTTTTTGAGACTTTTATAACTTTCATAACAGAACCTCATTTGCGCTAGCAAAGAATGCGTTTTGCGTGACGAAGGACATTTATGCGGGAACGAGCGTTTATCTCTAGCGGCAAGGTAAGAACGTACGCACGCACGCACGCACTTCACGTCATCAATAGCGGTTCGCGATTTAGGAGATATCATAGCGTTTATATCAGTTTGCAGCAACTAAGTGCAGTTTAAAACATGTTATTGGGCATTAACAGTAATAATGGTAAAATGGGTAATAATGACAGGCATCTTGGAACTTACTGATAGTTGCATACACTGCACAAAAGTGTAGAAGTGAATACATAACAAATGAGGGGAGACAGTGCAATGAACCTGCATGAATTAGGTCATTGTTGAATTTAACTAAAATTAAATGAGGCATAGTACACTGGCCTATTGTATGCAACCTATTGAAGTGAAACAAATAAAGAAACTTGGTGTTCCAGAGTAAAGGAATAAACCGAACAACTCTAAAAGTAACGTTGAAACTTTTTTAACGTTGTATGTCACATATATCAAATTTTTGTTGTTGGTGGAACATTTTGAAACTGTTACAGAAACCAACCAATAAAATTAGTACAATGCCTATTGTAACATTAAACTGGATGTTTTGAATGTGCTTGCATTTTTTCATTACAAGCATGAGTTTGTGTGTGTGTGTGTGTGTGTGGTCCTGATATTTACTACATTATGGGGACCAAATGTCCCTAGTATAGTAATACCAGTAAATTATGACTTGATGGGACATTTCTAGGTCCCTATAAGGAAATAAGCTTATAAATCATAGCAAATTATGCATTTTAAAAATCCACATCATAAAAACCATTATGCCTATAGAAAGTCCCAATAAAACATGAAAACCCAGCGTTTGTGCGTGTGAGCACATTTAAGGACTTTCTAGGGGGTTTTCTACGTAGTTCCTTTCCTAATCCTAAATATAAAATCTATTTCTTCCCTCAGCAGAGCTTTTGCTCATTATTATGTATTAAACAGAAACATGCACAGATGGAAAATATGTAAAAAGAGTACAGAGATCTCTTTATTGTTTTTGTGTGTGTGGGCTGTATTCAGAAGTGGTAGCACAAGGTGAAGTGCGTGTGATTAGTCTTCTCCAGTAACAAATAGGAGTGTGTGGAGTAAATTCTCATTTACTGTCTCCCACGACCGACCTCCACACCCACATACAAAAGACAGCACAATTAATCAAAGGCAAGCAAAGCAGGAAATCAGTTCTGTCAGTCTCAGGGCCCATCAGTGACCACACAGCTGATATGCAGCAATCAGACGCCCCTAACAAGCTTTTATTAACACATGCCACAGTTCGAACCCCTCTAATAAGTCAGTTCACAAAAGCTTTTCCTATTACACAGGGATGAGAAGAGATTACCAAACTAACAATTATAGGTTGTAAGAACGTTCCACTAACATTTCCTTTAAATAACAAAAACATTAAAACTAGAAACGTTCAAAATGTCCAGTTTTTTTAGATGTTGTATTAACATTATTGCTTGGTTATGAGTAACATTTTTGTAACATTTTTAAACAACGTAAGAATAATGTTTGATATAAAACGATAAAAAAGCATTCTACTAACGTTACTTCGAGAACATTTTTGATACCATTGAGAGAACTTTTATAGGACATAGGCCAGTGTTCTGAGAACATTCACTGTTAGCTGGGTATTGGACGGAATAGTCTTAACATTGTAAAATCTGAGCATTGTCAATAGTATGATATTGATTGCCCTAGAAAATAATACCAAAAAATTACCAAAATCAAACAAATAACATTTACATACTTACTATTAAGGTGCACTAATGTGTTTTCAGTATTTCTTGGTAATGAAAAATGTTTAGATCTTTATCAGCACAAGGTTTAGAATGTAAATGGTGGCTTAAGTGCAATAAATGTGAAAAACAAACACATTTTTCCAGTGTTTCGTTGAGTTGAGGGTGGAGAGTGTCTGCTTCAGCTGTTGTTATACAGCGAGACCTGCACCATCATTCACAGTGTCAGTCACCTCGATTACAGGCTGTTCTCATTTCTGTGTCCTGGATGAAAGTTCTGCAGGATAAGAACTGAAACTAGCAGCTTCGGGAACAGTTTGTACCCCCAAAACGCCATGTATATTGAACTGTCAATCAAACGTGTATTGACAACAAAATGAACTGTCAGCCAACATTACGATACAACCAACCCTATAGAATACAGTGCAGAGAATACAGCAGCATTGAACATTTATTGTTAGTATTTGCTTTGCTACATCATGTATTTACAGTACATACTGTACTGTACTTTATATATGTGTGCATGTGTGTGTGCATGTATATATATATATACACACACTATATATACTGTATATATATATATAATTATATACACACAAACAACTATAAGCATTACATTACAGACAAGATGATGCTCTTTCCTTTATCTCCCTTACAGACACATTAATCTGACCTCTCTTGTAATGGAGGCTGGACTCCAATATCTCTAAATGTTGTGCTCATGCTATCATTGTCCTGGCAAGCCTGGCACGATTCCCAGAATCCCCTCAATATAATGGGGAACACCTACACATGACCAGTCATTGTGACTTTGTAAGTCTTCACACAATACACAGACCTTGAGCCTCCAATTCAATTACAGTAAACAACAAGCAGAGCAGTGCATTGCAAGTCATGTCAACGCAAAGCACTTTCAACTGGAAAGAATCTGAATCTGAAGTCTTGCATTGCCAGACCTTTAATTACAGCGAAAGGTCTGGTGCTTTTTGCAGTGTTAACTGGCCAAAAACCTTCCAATTAGATAGGAGGAGTTATTTGGGGGACATGTTGAGTCAGCCAATCAGATTCATTCTTGCTAGATCAAGAAAAACTTTTCCTGTTTCAATATTAAATAAACAATGGGCATTGTCCTTTCAGCAGTGGTCTGTACAGTTTGCCAGAAAACAGGGAATGTTCTAAAGAATGTTAATGTTCTCTCAAACTTCATTCAAAAAGTTCTTGCAGTAACATTAGTAGAATGTTTTCAACATTATATATCACCTATATCAAAAACGTTATTCTTAAATAGTTAGTGAAACATTTTATATATGTTACAGCATGTAAGAAAATGTTTAAATACCATTTTTGTAAGCAAGAAATATTGTCAATACAACATCTTAAAAAACTGGAATTTTGAACGTTCCTAGAACATTAGCGTTTTTGTTAATTGATGAAAACATTCTGGAAAGTTCTAACAACCTAAAATTGTTAGCTTGGTTAGCATGGATTCTTAAATGTCAGTATTTATTTCCAAACAGAGCAGGAGGGAGAATTGTTGCAGAAGTGTTAAAATAAGAGGAACTGTGCCAGTTTTTCCACTGCTGAGAGAATTCTTGTAATGTCTCTGATGTTTCTTTTAAAATTCTTTAAGAGAAATACAATAGGAACAAATCAGACAATGGTTCACATACAGCAGTAGCATAGAGGTTTTAATGTATTCAGATGAAGTTCGTCTTGTAAGAGTTTGAAAAATTACTGAGTTTATATATTTAAAGTCTTTTACTTTTTATTGTATATCTTTAATGTTCTTTTTATTGGAGTGTGTGACGCTGTTGAGAGCTCTTTGTGTTAACAGCCACTCACAGGAGTGAGTGAACATCCTCACAGGAGACAAATGTGAGAATGTTAAGTTTTTCACATATGAAGGAAGCCTCAGTAAAATTTGCTCTCCATTGTTCTTCACTGTAACGCTGTACAGCCACGACTTTCTTGTACGGGATGGTTAAATGTAAATATACAATTGTAACCGTATCACTTTCTGTGACGCTTTGAACAATACAAAGAGAATTTGGAATTTGTGGGACAGTCTCATCTCATATGTGCAGGACCAAATAAAAGAGCAGTGAATGAAAACATTTCAGGACTGTTCCTCTATGACATCAATCTTCCTCAGAAACTGTATGATGTAAGCTTATATTTTGGGCTTCATATCTCTCCCTCTCACTGTGTGTGGAGGTTCAGTGCCTCTGTGACTCATACTCCTCAGATGAAGGACTCTGAATAAAGCTACATCCCCCAAGGCTGAAACGCAACCTTTCTCTCCTCTTGCTTGGCAATGTCAACAGAGTTATAATGTTCACTGGTATCCTTGCTGTCCTCTCACACACCAACCTCAACATTACCTACCACAACCCTTTTTCCCACTTTATTTCCAGGTAGCAGGGTATATTTACCCATATCACACGGCAGCAGTAACTTGTCTGTGGTTGCATTGGATGTCGAATTTGGTAAACTTGTAGCTTGTTTTTCGCTTGCTAATTCAGTCTGTTTTACTGATGTATCAGAGGATTTTTGGTTCAGAGCCTTAGGGCAGAAAGACTTGCCTGTCTGACCCCTGCTATTCACATCCTCATCCAACAGCTGTGCCTTAAGCTTGCCAATTACATCACAGGGCACTCGCACACCAGAGATATAGTCAGCATATTTCAAACGCTCTGTCTTGAAACCTAGAGAGCTGTATGCATTTTTAGGCATCGTGTATGATGCCTAAAAATGCATCTCTCTAGGTTTCAAAACAAGCTAACAATTTTAGGTTGCATGTTTTCATAACATTTCCGTTAAGTAAAAAAATGTTAAAAACAATATTTTAAAAGTTTTAGGAACATCGAAAATTTTCAGTTTTTTAGACGTTGCATTAGAATTGCTTGGTTATAAGAACATTTTATAACATTTTATTATAGCAATTTTTTTAAATTCTGTAAGGTTTTTAAAACATTTAACTACTTAAGAATAACATTTTTGATGTATAGATATATAACTATATATAATAATTAGAAAAACGTTCTACTAACATTGCCACAAAGATTTGATAACATTAAGTGAACTTTTTTAGAGAACTTTAGCCAACGTTCTGAGAACATTCCCTATTAGCTAGTTGGATATGCTCCTATGGTGACAACTGTCTCAGATTGTGGGAAGCAGATAATGCTGGGTCCTCGTACAAGAACATGCCTCAATGTACGGCACAGAAACAGAAAGTTTGGTGGACAGAGCTACAGTACCGTTTTATTCAGTAGCAAAAAGTGTTGATTGGACACATTCCAGCTCATTAAAAAGTTTATTTTTCATCACACAAATTGCAAATAGTTATTGTAGCTACGAGCTAACATTCAAATTAGGTGTGGGAGTCTCTTGAACGAGTCACATGATGAGGGCTGTTTAGACAAGAGTGGTGTTAACACACTTGATGCCAACAAATAGTATCTGAGACAGTTTTACACACTGGAGACAGGTGCCCTGCTAATTGCCTGACAGGCTGATCAGTAAGATTAGGGCCTTATTAGCGTGTCTGGCAATAAGTGGGGCACCTTTCTCCAACAGATGAGGTTCTGTTTGGATGCTGTCTGTGCTAGCCAACAGACAGTGAATCGGCTAAATTTTGAGATGGTGGTCTTATTTGTTGTCCAAATTAAAAACATGTTTTTGCTTGATGTAAAAAAATAAGTTATTACTGATATTTATTTTAAAACAGTGTTGACAGATAAAACAGGTGACAGAATCAAACAGACATCTGAAACAAACATTAATCTGAAAAGTCCATGATTAAAATCTGTTTATTGCCTTTGTCACCCTTTAGTATCCATCTACTGACCTAA
>JAZGTK010019945.1:0-11185 GCA_036877625.1 Ambastaia sidthimunki
TATAACTATCCACCTTGGCAAATTGCCCTCCAGTTCTCACAGTTGTTTTTTGTGCAAACGATTCTATCATAGCTCTAGTTTAAAGCAGAAAGCATTAAAATAGTTCTTCTCAGCTGGTAGCCCAAGACGTGTGACTCTTCTTAAGGCACAATTGATTTTGTCCTGTTACTTCCTCTCAGAGGTTCACTCAGGCCTATTTTAGTGCTTCAAGAAACTTCTTTGCCAAGTGTGTTTCTGTCTTCACTCGTTTGATTAATTAACTGTTGTGTAACACCATTCACTCTGTTCTTTCCTTTTTTCTATGTATACATGTATTTGAAATATAGCTAAACACATGTTAATGCCTCTTCTTGTAACATTGGGCTGATGCAGACAATGTTTCAATCGTTCTTTTCTCTGTTTATGTCTAATTATACTTAAATACTTTTTAGTTTTCTGTATTTTGTTGTAAATCTTGCTGTTACATTAAGTTCACTGATGTATTTTAGTTTAACTTGCACTACACAGGAAAATGGGTCTAACTGGTTTAAATTTGAAAGCAAACTAAACTATTATGTACTATAGATAAATATTTGTTTAATGAATTTAGTTTGTTTATTTGTTCATTTTTATTTGCCTTCACACATTCTCTTCATTTTAAACCATTAAAGCTCTTCATTTGTAAATACTTATAGATTTTACAGTGGTTTCTCAAATACCTATCACAACTCATGCTTTGTGTAGTACTCACGTGTTGATCAGTATGTCATGGGTCGGGTCCCATGAGCTCCCCTGTCTGTCCACTTGAGTAAGATTTATGACGCACATCCTGTGGCGAAAGAGCCGCAGGATGCCACTTGTGAGGTAACGCTGGCCATCTTTGCTGGAGCTTATCTTTGTCTTTTTTCTCACTATACTGCCTTTATTTCACTTCATAATGCCTGGAAATGAGTTGTAATGAGATGTGTAAGAGATGCTTGTGCAAATACTGTGATGATGTCAGATGACATTTACCCAGTTTTCAGGGCATCACAGATTTTGAAATTCATCTCATAACTCATAAGTTCTTTTCAAAAGTTTTTTCTATTTTGGCGTTTTACGCTGTCTTGCAACTGAGTTATTTTAATTGTGATCAGTAATTTTATTTTTATCTTTTTTTTAGTATGCAACACTATTTAGGCCTCATTAGACATCCGCTGGTTGACCAGTCAAAAAAAAACATACTGTGATTATTGATAATTTTATAGCTGGGGAAAAGGTCAGTACAATTAAAGCTGAATTTGCTATCATGCTTCCATGCCGCACCACAGACTCTCAGTTTGATTTAATGAAGTTTGCATGCTGCTTTGCTGCACAAAAATGGTGCAGTTTCACACCCAAAATGTTCTTTTGTGCTCAGAGATTAATGACCTGTGAGATGGCTTTGTTGGCCACACTTAAGCGCTGTAGCCTGTGAGGTTGCACTTATGTATGTGAGTGTGTGTGTCCATGTATGTAAGAATGGATGTGGTTTGTGTGTTGACTGATTAAAACATGAGGGGGCTGTGTTAATGAGATTATAACAGATGGAAAGCCATCTCCCACACACACACACACACACACACAGAGACAATCATATGATATCATCAGTAGAGCACAGAGGGCAAATGCATCTCAAAGAGGTTTTCACGTCAATCAATTACTTAAACTGACTATTACAAACAGGCCAAATCCTTCCAAACACAAAGACTTAGCAGAAAAAACAGACTTATTTGAAGGAAATTGTGTCAAACAACTAATTCTATATAAATTGTAATTCAGAGTGTTGTTTGCCCAAAAACACAAACTCTGTCATCATATACTAAATCTCTTTTTTCAGTCAAAACAGGCTTAGAGGTCAATATTCATGATATTACTTGTGAAACCATTCCAGCATGGACAATTTTAGCAGAAGATGTGCAGATGAGACACCCGCTGTATCATCTGGCTGCTTTGGAGAACAGTGGTACATTTATCTGGGTGTGGGGAGCTCTGTGTGTTTGCCACATGCTTCACACAGACATGATCTGTTGTCTGAGGGTGAGAAGACCTCTCCTGGCTGGTCTCAGCACAGTGACTGTTGGATTAAGGGGTGGGTCACTCTTCTTTTAACTAGTGATAGATGATATTAAGGGAGAGGTCCCCAACACTCTGCAACTGAATTGTCCATTGCCAGCTATTGTTGTATACAAACAGCAAGATAATACTCTAATCCTTCCCTTCATCTGCAGTGATTTAAAGGTTTTTAAAATCACTGACCACACGATCTCTTGTAAATTTCTTAATGTTTCCATTAGCCACACAAAATTCAATACCGCAATTACACGTCTTTGCATTCTTAAAGGAAAAGCGCAGACCACACTGCTGTGTTTGCGGTTTACCTTGTTAATGAAAGCAATAAGATTAAAGACATCAGCAGGAATCATTGTTGCTCGTGTTCACACTGAAATACAATCTGTGTTCTTGTTACCCCTTTTCAGCACTAATATGCATTGCAGCTCAGGGCCATTCTAATGCTCTGGAACATGTGGCTCCATTAGGGGGATAAAAGGGAGGTTGATAAATTGTCCTTTTAGTCCCTTTCTTTGACTCCACAAATTTACATTATCTAACAGGGAACAAATGAAAGGACCCTGATTAGTGTGGAATGACTTGGAAGAGAAGACATTCGTCTTTGTTAGCATCCCCCTGTGTTCTTTTATGTTGTGTTTTTACAAGGATGGGAGCCAGTGTGTTTTTCCCGTTCGACAGCCCAGCTCACGGACAGACAGAGTGGTCATCACTAACACTCTCTGTGTCCCCCTTAAACAGGAGTTCAAGATTCTGAATGCTGGTGACTTCTGAATAACCTCCTGAGGTAGTAGGGGCTCACCCTTAAATGACCCCATGACTCTGAAGAGATCTTGGGGGGCTATAAGGGGTCTTTAGACCCTCTGCTAGCCGTGTGGGCACTGAGAGCTTGGAATTTGGGGAATTTTTTCCCTCTCTAAATTCTAAAATGCCATGGTCAGCAAATCTTTCACTAAGTAGTTTGTGCACAAAGATTATAATTGTAATCCTCTGTCCATTATAACTGCAAAAAATAATGCTAGACTAAAATATTTATTTGGTGATGATAAGAAAAAACAAAACAAAATGCAAGCTGTTAGAATTATTCTACACATTTTTTTATATTGAAAATGAAAATTTGAAAATGAAACCAATTTTTAATGTTATTAAATTAGTGAAGAATTCTTCATTGGTGAGTTTTATTTCTGCCTTATACTTAGCTAAATAAAGAAGGCATTTCAGTAAGTGTTAGTCTACATTTTGTTAACATTTTAAATATCATTGATGCTACTATTTGACCAAAATATTTGATGTTGTCTTCATGATTAAACATTCTATCTATCACTAGCGATCTTGAATATTAAAAATATTACATATAAGTAGCTTGATTCCCAAAAGATGAGAGGAAGTGTGTATAAGGCTATAGGATTTAGTTTTGTGAATAATAACATCAAATCTGTTAGTTTTGAGTAAAGAGTATGTTGTGTTATGCAGCTTCTGTAGGCTGTCATTGGGAAAGGTCTGTCCTTCGCCACCCCCTCGATGGGGCCCCTAGAGTGGCGGCAGCGAATCCTCAGTCAGATCGCGGACAGCAACGAGGAGATGCTGCCGTTCAGGACGGAAAAACGAGTGACTTTACACGAAAATTGGATAGTTTTTTCATATTCGGCAAAACATGGATAATAACAACGTGTATCTACATCATAGTAAGTGTTTCGGAGTTTTTTTTGTTTCTGAATGCTCCCCTATGCGTTATCTGAACTACGAATTCTTTAGACGGACTTTGTACGATATGGCCATAAATTGTACTTGGTTGAGTTATCGACGCAGTCGTGTCATGTGTATTAACTAGTAGCGAGTGTCAGTGTTAAAATCGGATGATAAAGATTGTGTCTGTCAGTCAGGGTCAGGGGTTGGCACTTTAATTGCCCATGTGTAATTTATAGCTTTCCAGAGCGCCTCTTGTTAAACTGTGTGCTGTCGTGTAGTTATTAATGGCTCTCAGTTGGTATCTGGACAGCAGTATGTCCAGAGTTATTTATTTAGCAACCCTGTTGACTTTGTCAACGCATGGAAGGTGTATAAACCAGCCCAAAATTGCCACAACCAGGATCAGCAGTTACGATTAGTATAAGAGATCAGAGCAGATTTGAAATCAGAACAATGACAAATGGATTATCTTGTATTTTATTAATTCTTTTAAACAGTTATATTATGTATTTTAGTGTTGACATGCTGTGATGAAATAAGTCCACAGTATCTTGGGCAGTTTATTTTTCCTTAGCCTAGTAAAGACCTCATAATCCACAGGCTTGTACAGTTGTAGCAGAGAACTAATTGCTGAATGATGGACCTGGTGTTTTAGATACCATAAATAACTACCCTGTTGAAAAAAACGGGCTGTTCTCTTAGTCTGGTTTTAGTCTGGGCTTGTTTAAGAGGGATTTTGGCCACTTTTAGCTGGTAGAAGTGGTCTTAGCTGGTCAGGCTGGAAGACCAGCTGATTTACCAGCTAAAATCAACTTGGCCAGTTTTGCCAATCTGGGAGGCCAGATTGGCAACCAGTTTATGCTGGTTTTAGCTGTTTTATTCAGCAGGGTAATATTATTTTTTGTAGTTTAAGGATAAAACAAACCAGAACAAATGACTTGTATAATTTGTGCATTATGCTTTAGTTTAATTTGTCAACAACACTACTATAAATCATTATATTTATAATTATCTATAGCAACAATGCTATAAATAAGTGCCTTAAATGTGTCATTTCACTCACAGAGCATTTTTGCATGTGTGGTTTCAACAGGGTTGTGAGCAGAAACCTGACAACCATTGCTTAGACTCCTGTTTCACCTGCATGTGTTACATTTTGTGATACCTCAAATGCCAAAGACTCTTTATAAAACCCAAGTCCGCCTGCATTTGTTTCCATTAAATGTAGACTCTCACCATTCTAGACCTGCACAAAAACAAGTTGGAACACAGAGAGTCTGAGCCATTAGATAACATTCAGTCTAAAAAAGGCTGGCCATTGATGGTGACTCCCTTTAATACAGACCGGGTTGTTATTCATCTTGCTAATCGAATTGACAGTTCTTCTGTTTAGTTACGACAGATTTTCCCAAGGCTAGTTTCAGAGAAGAACCATGTTCCAAATCACTTACCCTCACACTTTAAGCTGTTAGTTAGTAGCACACCCTTTCAAAGGTCAGTCCTAGATTGCAGTTATTTTTACTAACTTCCCATCTTGCAAATTGGCACCACTGTCTGTATTATCAACTCGCATTATTACCAAATTGTAAAATGTGTAGTACCAAAAATAATTTGCAAAGATTTGAAAATAATTGACAGCTGGACTGTCAGAAAAAAAAATCATAAAATCAAATCGGCATACGTTCCCAGCCTGACATTTAGAACTCAACCTTATTATCAGATTTTGGGCTTGCATCAATAAACCTGTGCAGAAGCAAAACTAGGGTTTCTGGGCCCCTGGACTAGTCACGTTTCTGGGCCCCCTGTCCATTTACGACTGCATTCCAGGTCTGTTGTAATTTTTTTGTGGGCCCCTGTTACTCTGTTCCACTGTTACCCCCTGTCCAATGCCCCTGCTCCTGTGATCCTCAGGATGATTGTCTTTCTGATCTGAGTAGATAATCCAGCATCACTCTACCAGACACTCCCAGGGGGAATTGTTTCAGGACCCCCATCCCCTTCAGCATGAGAACTCATACTTTAAGATGTAATTCGGAATATTTTCCTGAAATGATGAACAAATTGACAAAGTTCATTTTGGAATTTTTTCAAAACAGATTTTCAAAACAGGCTACTAGATTTGTGTAATACATTGTGAATTGTCTGTTGCATCCTGAAGTATAAAATGATTTCCTGCAAATAGTTGTATAAGTAAAGATTTTACTCTCTTTCACAACCTAGAAGCTTTGAAAATTTCAGAAGCAAAGCTATTTCTCTGTAGTGCAGTCTCTTTACACAAATGTTTTTTTGTAGTGTATCAAAGGTACAAGGAGGCAAATAACAGTTTTCTTCTTTAAGCTACAGGTGTAGGTGTTTGTGCTGTTGTCATTGTTTTAGGCCCATACAGATCAACTGAATCATCTCCTAGTTTTGTTCCCAAGCATCTTTTTTTGGATTCCAGGAACTAGACTGAATGGATTTCATTTGTGAATTACATTGTATAACCTAGCTAGTTAAAAGGTCTATTTACAGCTATGATCATTTCAGAGAGAGAGTACAGGCCTCACTGGAACATGTGACTTGTTGGTGTGTGGAACCAGAAGATTTTCCGTTTTTTTCTGATCATAAGCTGTCTGTAGTGATAACCACTGCTAAATAGCCAAGTCTTACAATTTAGGCTGCAGGGCCATAAAATGTCAATGCCAAGAATATTTAAATCAGTTTTTTTGGCACTTTCATATTTTAAGTTAAAATTAAAACTTAACTTTGTTATATTGGGCTTTGGAAAAGTTTGAAAACCATTGGTTAATAGTTATTGTTTGAGGCAGCTTTCTGAAGATACAGTCTTACAGCCGAAATAACATTTAGGATATTAGAGTGGGCTTCATGTGAGACCCAGTTTTAGAACAGTGACACAATTCAAGTGACCTATATAGAGATCAGTGGAAATAGTGTTTTTAAAGGCCTGTCCAGCCTCTTCTGTTCGGAAATATGATCTCCATACACTCTCAGTGAAAGTGAACCATCATGTGCAGGAACTGTGAACATGGACACCCTATCATTCCAAGGATGGATGTTCCTTCTGATCGGAATGTGACATTTAGAGGCCATTAATACCACAAGATTCAAGCCAGGGCATGAAAACTTGGAGTGTGTGCGGAGTGGATAGTTCTTATGATCTCAATAGAGATAGTTCTTATTAACTCAATGGTCATCTGAAGTCCACTGGGATAAGCAGAGCTTTTTGAATGGAAGGACCAGGAGGCATCGCAGCATAGACACGTTCGCAACACGTTCCTGCTCTATCATGCCTTTTAAATACAGTGAGAGTGAGTGAAATCTGGTTGTTGGGTTTAGTGACATGGGTGATTGCATGTGGCTGGTTTTAGAAACAAATGTTAAACTATAGTGTGTGTGCTCTTCATACTGCTGGGCAGAATTCTTCTTTTGCTGAAAAGTGTGTTTTGGTATTGGTATATAAATTAAAGCTTCTGTTGGTATCTTGCTAAAACTGCTTTAATAAGCTGGTGGTTTTATAATAAGGCTGGTTTGGTGTTCTTAGCTGGTTTTGGGCACCTGACAGATGATCAGGCTGAGAGACCAGCTGAACACCAGCTAAGACCTGTAGACCAGGCTAAGGTTTTTTTAACTCCTCTTAAACACAACAACACATACAACAAATATAATTATACATTATAGCGATCAAATATTGATCGTTACACTGAGATGCATTAAGAACTGAATGTCTTAAATTTGTTGTGTCATGAGCACAAAGTGCTTAAAGTCAGTCACACCTATGACTCAAGCTAATGTAAAAATGCAACGTATATTTTCTAAATTTATGAACTGACCCCCTTTTCCTTCTGTTGTCAGGTTCTTCTTTGCAGGTAACCCACAGCCACCTGTGCTCTCCTCCATCCCAACCTCCTCTTAGCTCCATGGTGACCCACCACCACCCGTCCATCATTAATGGTACAGGGTCACCCTATTCAGTCATCACCTCCTCCTCTCTAGGCTCTCCTGCAGCCTCCATGCCCACCACCTCCGGCATGGGCTACAGGGCACTCCACAGTCCACAGGTACAGTACAGAAAAAAACAGGCATCGTGTCTGAAATATGCAAAACCCAAAACTCATGCAGATGGGGTTAAAAACATTCTACTGTGCCAGTACACATCTTTGAATACAATATGCCTAAAAAAGGCTAAATCAAGCTTGAATGTTTAATATTACGCCACCCTGGTTTCTTTTTTATATGTGTAATTTGTGCAACGTCATGGAAGAGCTTGTAGAACTTTCTTAAAGGGATAGTTCACCCCAAAATTAAAATTTGGTCATAATTCACTCACCCTTTTGGTATGTTGTTTTTAAACTTGGATTTGGATCTGTGGAACACAAATATATGTTAAGGAGGATGTTAAACACTGATATCCTGAGTCACCATTTACTTACATTGTATGAAAAGAAAATGCAATGAAAGTGAACGTTGAGTGAGGTTTTCCATTCACAACATTCTATCTTTTGTGTTCTGTGGAGCAAAAAAAAACAATCATACTGTTGTGAAACAACACAATCACAGAATTTCATGTTTAGGTAACTGTCCCTTTAACATCCAGGCTTCTGAAGGCAGACCTTGACTGTATAGCCAACAGTGAATGAGGAAAATACAGAATGATGTTTTAATGCATCTCTGGTTTCCTCTGCAGGGCCTCCCTTCAGCCTGAGGCAGAATAGCCCATTCAGTTTAGTCTAGCCTAAAAAGAGCTAATGTAGCGTGACAGACAGCCCTAGTATAACCTTGGCTCAAATAGAAAGAGATATTGCGGTACATGAAGCACAATATGCAGCACTTTTAGAAAACTGTGGAAACCTACCGTGAAATTAGCCATAAATAGCGTCATATGTGGATGTCCTGCCTGAGAGGAGGGACGCCTATTAGAGGAAACACTTCTTGTGAGTGAAGGGCAAACGCTTTTAATATTATACGGGCTATAGGCAGCAAATTAAAGGAAGTTAATGTGATGGTGATCAGAAATGGAGTTCTGGTTTGTATCACCTTCACAGCATCTTTCTGCCTCGCTGCACAAACACGCTTACTGTCTTAGGATGACGCTCTCACACACTACACATGTTTGTGTACACAAGTGTGAAGGTGTGTGTGTGTGTGTGCATGAACACATCAGAGTTATGAGGCTTTCTTCTCTTTAGGGTTTGAAAGTGTCGAATCGAATTGACTCTCCTCTGTCTTAACATGAGTGGTTGGTTATGTTGTGCTTGAAAGCCTGAAAGAAGACAAGATGTTTTAGTACACGATTTAGATGAAAGCATAATACTGTTTTCCTGCAAAGTCTGAAGGACCGAAAATATAAAATATGTATTAACTATCCTTGAGTTCCCAGGGCCATGAAAAATGCAGACTGTAGTGCTGTTTGAAAGATAAATGCTCACCTTACAGAAATCCTATTGAGTTGTTTTATTTTCAATTTGATTTGGATCTTTCTCTCTTTCTCTCTCTTGCTTTTTCTGTCTAGGCATGTCTGTTTAATCATAAAGTTTTCCTCTTGGCCATTATCTTGTTTCACTCATAAAACTTGCCACCTCCAAATGTTTAGAGTTTAAAATGTTTCACTGTACATGTTTATTAAGATTCAAAACCAAAAATAGTGAATGCAAACCATAAGCAAATAGGTTCCCAGGTCATGTGATCCAAATAGGAAGTGACCAGGTAACAACTTGATTTGGTTGTTTAGGTGGCAGGAAGCGTGTGCTGCCTCAATCACAATACCCCCTCAGCCCACACGCACTCACTCTTTTATTGTTTTCTCTCTCCTCTCTTACAGATGAACTCTCTGAACAGTATTAGCAGTTCAGAGGACATTAAACCTCCTCCAGGACTGGCAGGACTAGGTGGAGTAAGTAGTTACCCATGCGGCAGCCCAGGGTCCCTCTCCAGACACATCTGTGCCATCTGTGGAGACCGCGCTTCAGGTAACTGCCCCCACAAGTATGTGTGTTTCATCATGCCGATACTGTCTGGATTAGGACCCCAGCTGTTTAAGAGAACTTATGTCACCCTGAAACATTAAACTGAATTTAGCTTGAAAATACCACAAGAACCCAACAAAAAATATAATGCAGCTTACATATCTTTGATCTTTTCTGCCTATAGGGAAACATTATGGTGTTTACAGCTGTGAGGGCTGCAAGGGGTTTTTCAAGAGAACCATCCGGAAAGACCTTACATACACATGTCGAGACAGTAAGGATTGTCAGATAGACAAGCGCCAGCGTAACCGATGCCAGTACTGTCGCTATCAGAAGTGTCTGGCCATGGGAATGAAGAGAGAAGGTCAGTACCACACAAATCAAAGACAGTTGAGGAAGTGCAGTACTGCAGGTTCATTTGAACCTGTTCTGGTTTGATTCACTATTAGTTTTAGCCAGTTAGAAGAACCAGTGTGACTTTCCATAGTGGTTGACAAGTACTAGTTGACTAGCTGACAAGAACTAGAGCAAACATAGCTGACTAGAACTAGAGCAAAACATATCTGGGGATGCTGGTTGACCAGTATGGTCCTTCTTGACAAAGGAAGTTTTGCTGGTTGAACCAGACTGGTGACACCAGCACTCCAGCATTCAGTTTAGTAGAGTATGAAGGTGTTTCTGATAATAGTGATGTTCTGTGCATGCAGCTGTTCAGGAAGAAAGACAGCGAAGTCGAGAAAAGAGCGACAATGAAGTGGAGTCCAGCAGCAGCTTTAATGAAGACATGCCGGTGGAGAAGATCCTGAATGCTGAGCTCGCTGTGGAACCCAAGACTGAAGCCTACTTGACTGAAACCAGCACTGGAAGCTCGGTGAGAAACTGTCTTTTAAAACAATATTGGCAAATGTGAAACCAGTTTGAGTCTCAATCTGTCTGAATCTTTGAAGTAAAAGACATAAGCACGAAGTCTTTATTTGCTGTCTATGTACTCTCATAGCTGTCTTAAGTATATTTCAAGAAACCTTATAGAACGTTCATGTTTAAATTCTTGCATATTTCTGTCTCTCCTTCTCAGACAAATGACCCAGTGACCAACATCTGCCAGGCTGCAGATAAACAGCTCTTCACTCTGGTTGAATGGGCGAAGAGAATCCCTCACTTTTCTGAGCTACCTCTGGATGATCAGGTTATTCTACTGCGAGCAGGTCAGTGGCTCTTTAACACTGGTGCCAGAATATATGTGTGAAATATACAGCCTCAATCACTGTGTGTATGTGTGTTTAGGTTGGAATGAGCTGCTCATAGCCTCATTCTCACACCGATCTGTGACCGTTAAAGATGGAATCCTATTGGCCACTGGCCTGCATGTGCATCGCAGCAGTGCTCACAGTGCGGGAGTGGGTTCAATATTTGACAGGTCAGACCACATGACAACACAACCCCTCCCATCACTTGAGACCCTCACA
>JAZGTK010019946.1:0-11185 GCA_036877625.1 Ambastaia sidthimunki
AGAAGTACAATACAGTATATAAGTATCATAGGTACCGGACTGGGTACCGGACTTAGTGGATACTTAACATGATCATCTAGATCAGATCAAAGGAACATAAAGAAAAATAAAAAGTTGTGAGTGTTTCCGCTGTATAATTACAAGCTCAGGAGGAAAGAACAAAAGAAGAAAAGTAGTTAGTAGAACTTCTGAGGTTTTGATTAGATATATAACGCAGATGCATGACTATGTGACAGTTGTGTTGGGTGCTGGCAGGCCATGCTCAGTGTTAATTACGCACGGTAATGAGAGAACAGAGCCAGACTGTGAGACACAGGGTATTTTTAGAGCCTCTGCAAAGTTATCTAATGCACAGTCTCAATCTGCACAGAGACAAACTGCCGTGCTTTTCCACTTATTTCATTTTCTGCCTTTGGTTTGTTATTGTACCTTTAAACACAGGTTAAACAGGAAAACGTGATTCTGTAAGTCTATTGTCGGTCTGTGCACAAATTTTAGCAAATTATTCTTATTTTTTTTAAATCTATTATACTTAACACCACTAATAACATTTTCTGACCTTTACAATAGTTAATGCAATGAACTAAGTCAACAATAATTTTACAGCATTTATAAATCTTGGTTTATCTTTATTTTTGCATGAACTAACACATTTTTTACATTTCAAGTTTTATAAATGAACATTCATTATTTAATTATGAACAAACTCAAATTAATATAAATATAATTAATATAATATAAATTACAATTAACCTAGATTAATAAACACTGTAAGAAATGTTACTCATTGTTAGTTAATAATACCTAATGCATTAAAAGATTAAATATTAAATATTGTAAAGTGTAAAGTTTGGACAGAGTCTGTTTTTTAAGGTATTAATTCTAGTTTGAAATTTTGGAATTGTACAAGATGAGAGTGAAGATGTTTGGCTAAAGCTGCTAATAGGGTTATAATAATGATGCGTTAATCAAGAAACGGTTGTCATAACAATGACCATAAATGTGTTTATAAATATCAGGGTTGAATACCTGTTGTTCGAAAAAGACTTTCTTCAGAAAGTAAATCTAACTTGACTGTGGTGAACTTATATTGTTATATGAGCGATATTATGAGATTCTTTTTTTAATTGGTGGCATAGCATCAAAGCAGTCTGGAGCTATTTGTGGTCTGGTACAATGTTGAAAATGTCAGCTGTCTTCTGTTTGAGCATGTTTAATAAACCCCACTGAGGTTCTCTGGGTCTTCATGACTTATCAATACAAAACTCTTACTGAAAACTTTAAGCTGGCAGGAACTTTTTTCAGTACTTTATTAAGTACTTCCAAAAATACATGACGAACGATTCCATGAAGAATTTGACCTAAATATTTAGATGATTTCTATGAAAATTGAAATTACATTTGGAAACATTGTTGGATGAAGTGACATGACTTCATTATGAGAATGCTAAATGTTTTGTGATTTTGTTTTCTTCTTTTATCCAACAGTCAGTTCTCAGATCAGCACCATTTTTCTCTGATATTAATAATTATAGCACAAGCCAAAAAACATCCAATGCGCTCGGTATTGGTGAGTGACAGCTGCGGCTGGTCCACCACTCCCCTGAGCCAAGCCCTGTCACATACACGCATGCCCAGCATGTCCACGTCCATCTGGGATCCTACCCTTCAAACTTCTGTCGCCCAGCTCCCTTCCGGCAGAAAGACCCAGGGACGCAAGTGTGAAGTCAGGCCTCACAGGGGCAAGAAGAAAGCCTTCCAAAGCCAGCTGGTCTGGCTTTGAGGAAAGCGAGAGAGATAGAGGAAGGGACAGAGAGAGAAAGTGAGAAAGAAGAACAGAAGGAACGTTAGGAAAGGAAGAGAGCGTTACCTGAGCAAGATACCTGAGGAAGGCCTTAACAGCAGGTTCTGTAAAGGTGATTGTCAAACTCAAGAAACAGGTGAGTTACATGGCCATTCACAGAACGGGGAGGGGCAACGGTAAGAGGGCAACATGTATTGTATACAAAATGTTAACTTAATAAGATGTGGATGCTACAATTAATGGACTAATGCAAAAGAAGAAATCTTAAAGAATTATATGCATGCCAATATAAAAGTAACCAAAGACTTTCCTGACACAAATAGTACATTGTGAAGTTATATTTCTGTACCATTTTGTACCACGGCTTGACCTGCAACATATTATTCAAATAAATTTAAGTATAACTAAGCAGAACACTCTACTCATTTGGCAAATGTTTAGTTACAGCTGATTAAATACTAAATTGGATGGAAGAAGAATACAATGTCTCTTTATAGCTAATCTCTAGACCACAGGTGGCTGGGGTTCAGTGTGGTTTGTTAGGGTTCTGGTGCCAATGGGTGTTTGCACAGTGGATACAGAATATGTGCCTAGCTCTGATGGGACTATTTTTATGTACAGCTCTGGCTTTATAAGGCTTCAAATAGAAACTGAAAAAATGTGTCATAGAGGTCACATAATTAGGGATTTCATCAATATCTATAGATATTTTTAGGATTTAGTTATTAAAATGTGATGTGCTGGGTATATGTTCCATAGATTATTTAAGTCGGCATAGATTATTATAAATTGGCATAAGAAAATCTAGCCATCCATGTTATAGTAAAAGATTTTAAGATTGCGTGAAATGCTCAGATTGTTTGAATTACTCTATATTTTACTGTTATGTCTGTTAAACAGTACTGCTGATTTGTACTGCAGATTTTTAGGAAAGGTGTAGAAAAGAAGTTCTCAGAACCAAGGCATTGTGGGTAACATACTGTGTGACATTCTGTTTCCCTTTTATCTCCTTCATTTTTCCTCTTTTTCCTCTATCCTTTATATAAAGAGGAAAAGCCTCTAGACAAAACAAAATAGAAATAAAATAGATTTAATGTAAACACAAAAACTTATTTTTATACATTTAAAGAGCAATTTAAGAAGCACCATGACTGGTGGAGGTTTTTCTCAATGTGTCTTTTGTATTGTTTTAAGTCACATAACTGTTTCAATTAAATGTTGTTATTATTTTGTTATCTTGCATGTTACATTTACATTTCATTTTAAAAGTGATAAGCCAGTTTCCCTTTAAGTCCCGGCAAAACAACTTTCTATATTTGGTACCACACTTCTATAGAACCTACAACTGCACGTGACAGTGCCACATGCAACGTAAAACGCAGTCAGTTTCTTTTCTCTGATTGGTTACTGAGAAACCGCTGAGCAATTCAATTGGATAAGAAACAAGTTCGCGATCACTGACCCTATTGTTTCAGTTGTTAAATGAAACTTACGTCAATCGTATCTAAGGTAGTGGCAGCCTGAAGTGTATTAAACGGGTTAACCCACATTCATCAGTTTGGGGGACTTTATCCAACACTAACGTGTTAATGATAAACTTCCTCGACTGAATGACATGCACATTGACTATTATGACTATTAAATACTCGGTTTCCTCGCTTTTAAACTGAGGTGATGTCACGGTTTGGCGGTCGCGCGCTTACTTCCCTCGCGTCCTTTAGTGTTCACAAAAACAAATGTTGTTTTTACTTATTTTGTGTTTTTTCTGTCTCATTTCAGTCGCGTTTCTCGCAGTTTTTTTACATTTGTTGTTAAACTGGCAATAAGACACGAGTGGAGTAGGAGGAGAACGAGGAGGCGGTTGACTTTGACTCTGGTGAACGTCACGTTAGGGGGCGGAGCTTCTCTTCTGACAAGAGCGTCCGCGGCTTCTTCTGAGTTTGTCAGCTCGGCTCCCGAAAATAGAAGCCGTGTGTCAATGTGACTGAAAATACATTCGTGTCACAGAGTATCCGAGGGAGTCACTGATACACAGTGTCTATATACAGCGAGGGCAACCGCGAAGAAAAAAAGGTGAGTCGCAAAAATAGCAACAATGTTAGACTGCGGAGTCAGAGAGTGAGGAGAGAAGCGTAAAGCGAGTCGCGGAGTGAGTCCGGAGAAGCGCCGATGAACGCGTTATAACTCGCTGGAAGTCTAAACATTTGTCAAATGTGTTTCAGCGGTCGGCAACACGGGTGGAGATGTTGGTGTCGGGTCTGAGCTTTAGAGATGAGGGCAGCAGTGTCTCGTGTAATGCTTGCGAAGAGCTCGTGCGTGCTTTTGGGTTCAGTCCACTTTGACACTTGGAGGGTCTGTCGACGAAGTTGGTTGTTATTCAGGGGTCGTTTGAAAGTCGCAGATAACTAACAGGCAGGAGAGAAACTAGTAGATAGTGACGTTTTGTTGTTTTAAAATAAGAAATTGTGGGCGTGTGTACTGTATAAACCAAATAGTTCTTTATTGATATTAAAGCTTTAGGGGTTACAAGAACCACCTGTCCCACCCTTCAAAGGAAGAACTTCAGCCTGTGACCCTCCGATGTTAAGTTTTGATCTGACGGGTAACAGCGGGTAACATAGTGTTGGGTTCAGACACGATGGTCTGAACTTCTGGAGCCTGAAGACTTTGGATAAAGTTGCATTAAATCATTTTAACTGTAGTGTTTGTGTAGTGGACATTTTTGACGCATGCAACGTAGCACAAGTAAATGATAATAATATATTGCACTTCTGTACTTTAAGTCGATTAAATTCAGAATTAGAAAAGCTAACTGTCAGTTAACAGGGCTATTGCTTTCGCTAGACCCCCAAAGCCGACCACCTCTAAATATTTTTTTCAGTGTCGCACTTTTACGTAGGGGACGGTTTTGGCATTTCAAGTTATTGATATCACGATGCCTTGTGAGAATGAATCATGACTTTAAAAGATCCGGTGGAAGTCATTCCAGAGACTTTTCTGTCTGAAATGTAGAGGGTGCTGGTCTCTTACACAGCTTTTGTAGAGTTGACACCAGTACCAGCACGAAGTGTCACATTGGTGAAGCGTCCGCTTGGTTTTTTAGAGTCCTTCATGCTCTGTGTTAGTGAAATGAATTCGGTTTGAGACAAGTGTAAATTTATGCCATCAATTATCCTAACATGTTGATTTCAATTTTGATTTAATGTTATTAATGAAGTCATGCTGTCTTGTTACAAACTAGTGAGAGGTCTAGCTATTGTGTGGTACATGTTTGTGACTCATTTGCAAGGTCATTATTGCCATACAGTTATTATATTAAATGTAATTTCAATTTCATTTCTGATGTATTGTGTTTTCTTTATCATTAACCAGTAGATCATTGCCTGTGCTTAGTTATAAAACGATGTAGTTGTTCAGGGTAAAAAATAAGTATGATGCATTTTCCCTTTATTTGATGCTTAAATAAATTATTAGTTACTTGGCTCTGTGTGCAGAGATTTATCAATGTTTAAGAGTACAAGCCCTGTCTACAATTTGTCTGAGACAAACTGTAGCAAAAAGCATGAATATATTACCTCATGCTTTAATACATTACTTTCATGTACAACAACAAGTTAATTAAGTTTCATTGTAAATAAAGGTTAGTTTTCACTGTTACGTTTACTTTCTAGAAGAGCAGCTGACTTTGAAATGCCCAATGAGGGAACAGGCTAATCATACACAGGCAAAAAGTGGAATACTTGTTCTTGTAAGATTGCACATGCCTCTGTAAATGGCCCTGTACCCCACTATTTAGTTATCAGTTAAGTGCCTCAGTCTCGCCATGACAGCTCTCTTTAAAACCGACAGTACAAGATGACATGTCATTCTGACCTTCACAAAAGACGTGCAAAATATCACAATATACAAATTGGTAAAACAATACAAAAAGTTAAGCCACGCTGTCATACAAATGTCAGAGGCTGTATTCTTTAAGGTTGCTCATTGCTTGTGTCTGACACGCTTTGTAATTACAAGCCATGAGGCAGAAGATCAGGCCATGATATATCCTCATGAGAATGACTTCAGGAATGTTTGCCTGTCCTACTGATTGTTTGGCTTTGGTGGGATAGCAAAAATAATTTTTGTTGGCTGTTTGAGTGTGACATTCAAAGGAAACAAGAATGAATGTTATCTAGTAAAAATCAAGCTGCTTAATTAGACAAGCAAATATGAAAAACGTGTTTGTGAAGGACAAGGATTTTCTCAGCATTGGTGTCAGAACTGATTTTGCTTAATTGTATTTAACTGGTTTTGCCTAAAAGCTCATAAACTGTACGTACAGTACTCTAAAGAAGCTTATGCCACGAAGAACGTTTTATAAACGTTAAATGTTAAAACCACGCTTTTTAAATAGAAATTTGTTTTACAGACCTCATTTTCAACTGAAGTACATTGAAGTGAATTAATATTTCAGTCTGGAGTGTAAAAGGCCATCACATTTTTTTCTTTTGGCCTGCTGTGTGACTTCATTATAGTTTAATAAGCCAAAACTAAACATGGGAGCAAAGTCAGCACTAAAAACATCACACTGAAACTCAATAGCTTTCTATTTACACACTTGACAATGAATTAGTCAGTGAAGGAATTCTTTTAACATTGTGATGTTGCTGTTCACCTTACATGCCCTTCTGTATTAAATTAGAAATATTATGAGATCACACTTTTAAATCCTGCTGTGTTCGGGTAATAGAATATCTTCTAACAGATTGTTTGTGATGTATCTTTATCACCACATATTATGGATTGTCAATTTCACCCAGAAGTTAATTTATTCTGGGTGATTAATGATGAGAAAAGTGCCATTTGTAGACCTCCTGTAGCATGAATGTAAAGGCGTTTTATGAACATCTCCTACATTTTTTATTTTATATGTCAATTGCATTTATATTTATTCCCCTTCCGGTCTAATGCTGTTGCTCTTTCGCCTGAATAAAGCACCTGTCTACAGTAATATGAATCCCAGGTTGACCCTAACAACTATACCTTAATTTGTTATCAATTTCATGTCCATTTGTCTTGCATGTCAAATAGTGATTTAAGTGCAACAGCACTACACATATTGTGCATAGCCTGCTAATTATTTCTTCCATATGCTTGTCTTATATTACATATTATTGGATTGTACTGCATTATGCATGCAGTTTATAGCATGCTATATTGCATTTAGACGTCACTGTCAGTATGCATGCATCCTCCCCTGAGCATCTGTCTATGCCACTTTCGAGCGTGTGAAATAAAGTCAGCTATGGAGAAGTTGAACTCCAGAGGTGGTGATTGGTGTTGCACGGGTTGGGGGTTATAGCATCTCCCACTGTGCTGTTCATAGCACTCCAATCTCACAGCCTGCTCTCGGCTCCTTCCAGGAGAGAGTGAATAGAGAGAGTCTGGAGTGTGTGGGCGAGTCTGATCTGCAATTAACGCTGGTTGTCAGAAAGAGAAGGCTGGCGTTTACACCATGCTTCTGAATCACTGAACGAAACACTTTTGCTTTCCTCCCTTCCCCCTCTTACAGGGCATTTTACCCAAGAAGACGGCACCAGGAAGCTCCAAGTAGAAACAAGTGTTAAAAGCACGAAATTAGGACGTGAGCTGGATATTTTGGGTCCAGGACTAAGGATTGTGCTGCATTGTTTGTTAGGTAAGACCAGCTCCTTCTTTTCTTATAAACCATGTTGCGCTTTTGTTTTAATAACAGTAGATACAGAGGTTCATTTGTCTGTATTAGATCTTATGAATTAAGCTTAATAAAGTACCATATGGTCAACTGAAGGCTAATGTTAAGTCTGTACTGTACATGCCCAAAATCATTTTTACAGCAGAGGTCTGACAAGTTTAAGAAGTAGCTACGCTAGCCAAGTTTTAGTTTCTAATCTTCATGTTAGTTTTAGTGAATATTCCTGTCAGCTGCAGATGGCAAAGGACGCATTGTTCGGTCACAAATGGTGTTTTATTTGGCGACGGTGGACCTTAAACATTTAATGTTGGTCTGTGGAGTTTTATTGATAATGTGATCGTGTATTTTCTCTGTAGCTAGATTGTGGAATTTTGTAAAGTCCATCAAAGAGCAAATACTGCTATTAGGCAGATATTGTTACTGGGTTAGTTGAGCTTAAGGATCTCAAGTGAAGTGTTTGATGTTGATTTTGCAATATAAGCAACAAAGTAAACACAATTACCACTTAGTCCATCGTTTACAAACGTTTTATGCATTTGTGCAGTTCATACAGGAAACAAGCTGTTGTCGAGGGACGTCATTGACTGGATTTGATGCATCATGCCCATTAGTTGTTTGAACGGCGCTGTCTTGGGCCTGTTCGTTTTCCCAGAGTGTGAAGGCACTTTAGCAGTTCTGTTCTAAATATTTTTCAGATCCACTCTACGGAATGTGCGCCATGTCCCTTAAATCACACTTGCTTTTCGTTTTGTTCAACGTCTCTCTTTCACGCTTGCTCACAGCAGCATGATTCATTGTTTATTGGAACGCTATCATTGAGCTGGAGATTCCAGCATTCCCCCGTGAGACCTGGAGGCAGGATGCAGAATCTTGAGCCCAGCAGATAATGTTTGAGCCATAGTTTGCTTGTGTGGGCACCACAGGCCTTTTTTCTCCTCTGGGAACATCTCAGAGCATTTTTTATTCAATAAAAGGCATATAAATGGACTGCTTTTATCACCATAAAGGGCAGAGTTATGAATATGCATTCGCATGCATATATTCAGTTGATTTAGTCCGCACTGACTTCCCTCACTATTATCTGTGGTTTTTAGACTCTAGCCCAGCAGAACGTACGATGTCCCAGCGGGGTCATCCAGCAATCAGCCATAAGTAGCAGCTCAAAAACCAGAAACCTTTGGCTGCCTTCTCTCTGCGCCACACTGCCGCACGTTTGATTCTAAATAAGTTACTAAAGGATATGAGGAACAAGTTACGTAAATAGAAAAACCATCATTTAAACGTGTATCAAAATATTAGCTCTTCACACACACACAGCTGTGCCTGTTACAAGCTGTAAATAGGTTTCCATAGCACTTGCCAAATCAAACCATCTATCGTGTTCACAGGCTCCTCAGTTTTAACTTTATTAGGCAGCTCCTTAATATGTAGAGACGATGTCTAGTTGGCACAGGCCACTCACCACATGAAAATACTGCTGAATTTCTGACACATGGATAAGATTTCAAAGATAGTATTTGTTATATTTAAAGTGTATATCCAGTATATATGAGCAGTATAAGGTTAAGGGGTGCATGCGCACAATTAAATAAAAACATGTAAGAAGGGCTTATAACGGAAAATTAACTGGCTAGACACATGTCAGCTGAATGTATTTTTGTTCTTCTATTTGTAACTATCTAGAAAAGCCTTTGGAATAGAAATGCTTTGCTATCCATCTGGGTCATGTAGAACTGAATTTAGTAAAGCAATAGTAGTCAAGCAAAACATTTGTAAACATCTTTGTAGTTGTAGTTTCATTGAATTTGCTTTTTGTTTTCCATTTGTGTATGTGCAAAAAAAACTTTATTCATTTTGTCAATAGTCTCCATTAAACTTCTGACATTCATTAAGTCTCATGAAACATTAATGAATGTCAGAAGTTTAATGGAGACTGTGTATTCTCAGTGCCACAGCCACACTGTATCAAATTTCTTTATAAACAACACGAAGACAAATTGTAATGTCTTAAGCATTTAATAAAACAAAGCAAAATATGAGGGAATAGGTTATTGTGGTAAATAATTCAAAGTTTAAACAATAATAAACAACAGAAAAAATATGTTTTATGCTTTTCTTCAAATTCTCCTATTTGTTTATTTTGCCATAGCGATATGTAACAATTTTAACTTTAAAACCTCACAGTTACCTTAAATCATAACATCTGACCACACATGCTCAAAATACTGTAATAGCATCATTCATAAGATTTAACATCTACTGTAAAAGATCTACTACATTAGTGCTGTGTTGCTACAATGCTGCATGTGTATGTCTAAAGAGACCTTTTAACTGTCCTGCCCTTGACTGTGACCTCTGATCACCCCACACGGTCCGCTCAGCACATGGGCTGCTGAGAAGCGCAGAGCGGCTTAAGGATCAGCAGCCCATGTCCTTCCTGTAGACACGGTCATGTGCGAGTTCCTGGATTCAGGTGCCTTTACCTCTTCTGTCTAGGCAGTGGCTGGTTACACAGCATCACGGGTGAGAGGCTGGAGCCAGAGCAGCCCAAAGCTGCTAATCCTCTTTCCTTGTACTGATCCGCTTCCTCTCTGCCTCCTCACCCTGCCCCCACGCCCCTCAGGGTTAAGAGGGCAGATTAGGCAGGAGTCCCGTGTTATTCAACACTAGAGCAACACCAAACAAAAACCTTCAAGTGCTGAGCGGTAATCCGTGTAGTCCGCAGAGGGTAATTTACCGTAGATTATCTCATTCTGTGGTACAACCGATTAGCCTTAACACATACATCATTATAAACTCCTGTGAGTTCAGGTTTATCTGGAAGTACCGCTGTGATCAGGAGTTTGTGTTTTAGATATCTGTTGGCTTTTCTTTGAGTGCCTCAACTTCAGAATTCAACTTGAGATCGTTTCTGTGAATGTTTTTCTATTTGATAGTTGTAGCATTTAATGATAATTTTTTTTCACATTTTTAAATCGTTAATATTTATTTACAACCATTTTTATTATCACTCCCTGCCATTTTATAATTTCTTTTTCTGTAAAACACAAAATAAGATATTTTTCACACAATGAAAGTGAATGGCGATTTATAATGCAGAGCTCCAACATGACAAGAAACCATCATAATTCATTGGTAATCTTCCCATCTGTCAAACTCTAAAATGGACTAAGTAATTTGGACTACAGAAATAACATACCAATGCCATTAGTTTTTGTGTCTTTTTTGTGATTTTACAGCTTGGCATTATAAATGACCACCTATTTTATAGTAAACTAAAGATCTCCCGCTGTCTCATTATCTGTGTAAACTGCTCCTTTGAAGAAAAGGTTCATCCTGATAAGAGAGTTAATTTGAAAAGAGAGCGTGAGAGATCACATAGAAAGAAGAAGTTAAAGGTGCATGTCAGTGAGTGTGGTTTCCGAGGTGGGCTCGGTTGAAAGTGTGGGGGTGACGGCTGAAGGCTTGTATTTGTGACGCAGGCTGCACCTGTGTTCTTCTGACCCCCCACCGTCTCTCATTACCTCTGCTCTGTGGGCCATGATATGTTAGTTTCAAACCGCAGCCATGCACTGCTCTGCATGCTCAGGATAACAACACTGAATGCTATAATGGACACACCTCAAGACAAACACGTCTCAGTAGAACCATAATGTTGTGCTTAT
>JAZGTK010019947.1:0-11184 GCA_036877625.1 Ambastaia sidthimunki
TGTTGGTTAACAACATGGTAACTAAGCTGAGAAATCTTAAGAACATTTGCATTTCATGGAAGGCGGCCTGTCTTATTGTTGCTAAATAAACATGCTCTTTCCAGTGTATTTAACCTTTTGAATGTTAATTTTGCTTTGGGTTTATTTAGATTTTTTTTAATGGACCTTTACGAATCATTCTACCACTCTGTGTATTTTGTTCCTCTGTATCTTGTGTAGTCGTTCAACCTTGAGTGTTCTTTGAACATGGATCCACATGCATACAGTAACTCTCAGAAGCTATAACGCGTGTGTAACGTTGCTTTAAGGTTTAGCAGCAGAATTAAAAAATGCATTCCTCCATTTCCTGCAACTTAGTTTTTACTCATCATTGTTCCATTAACAAGTCTGTATGCTACACTTGATCCTTTTCTCTAATAATATTTAAAACAATGGGGCACCACGGAGTTAGCATATACACAGCATGACTATTGTGCATGCTAACCTTGCTAAATCGATATTCATGTAACTGACTATTCATCAAGCTTTTGCGATGGGGCATTGGGGCAAAAGATTAGTCTGTCACTGTCTTGATCCTAACCAATGAGCACAAGTGAGAAAGGAAATTGTATCAGGTGTTACACATTTTGATGTTGATCATTTCCATCGCTTTCCACCTTACTGTACCACTTGCAAGTACTACAAGTTGAAAAGACCCACATTGCACTTCGTTTTTACAAAATTACAAATGGTATTCTTGAAGCGATGCCTGCAAAATCAGATGCCTTATTCAAACGTGAAAATCCAAACTTCATCTATTGACATACCGAAACAAGATTTTTGCCCATTATGCCAATATTGAAAATTTCCTCTGTAATTTTTTTTTCTGCTGTGTCAAGCAGTAAGCTTGCTTCAGATGAGAACTGTTGCTGCTTTGCCCTTATACAGTTTTCATTTAAAGATGAATGTAGTCTTCCTTTAGTGGAGTTCAATATGGCTAAACAAGTCAATACATAAAGACTATGTCCCATGAAGAGTGCTGCAATCATAGACTTCTTTTTTAAATGTTTATATCATCAATATACGTATATATATTGAAATTTATATATAAATATATAAACCATGTTTTTTGTCTTGAGATTTCTTTTGTATTTAAGCTCAAATCAGTAGTTTCTTGCACAAGTTTGAATTGCCTTTGTTTCTGTTTTTTTTTTCTTGCCATACAGCATTTCCTGTATTTCAGAAGTTTTTCCTTTATTTGGTAAAAGAAGGCTATTCTATTCTAACATGTTATTTTGTACGTTTTATTTGAGATGTGTTTAATTGATATGTAGTGGTATGTCTGGAGTTTCTGTAGAAGCCCTCTGAGTGGAAGAAGCTTTGCTAAGACAATGTCAAACCTTGTCAACATTGTGTCCCCTCACCAATGCTCAAGATTATTGTGCCTCCCAATTTTTCTGGTTCTACTGTTCCTCAGATTGCTAGCTATGACTTCTTGGAGCAGAGTCACTCACCAACGAACAGAAATGGCCTTCAGCACTTGTTCTCTAATGAACAAAATCAAGGTTTTCCAAAAACACACACACGACACAAATAAAGGTGAACATTGTTCGGCCTAAATTGGTCTGTGCCGGAATTCCATCATGGCGGGCGGGAAGTCTCGGTGGACTGATAGTTGTCAGTGGCCTGGGAAACCACTCGCAGATAAGCAAAGCAGACATGTTCCTCTTCATGTGGTTGGGATGGGCATGCTCCTCTTGCACTCATTCACTCCCTCAGAGAAAAGTTGAGTCTTCTTTCGTTGGTTTGCGCTGCATGGCTCCCTTCATGGCAATGGAGAAAAGAGGCTCTTCGTTTTATTGGGTTCAAAAAAACTTGGACATTGGGTAGGAGTCCTGTCTCGCCACCCATGGTGCTGAATTTCAAAATACGTACTTGAACACCCTCAGTGACATGAGAGCTGTGACTTGGCATCTGTTGTCAGGTTCATGAACTCCTACCCCAATCTTACGCTAGAAACCGTTTCGAAAGGTTGCTCTTATGACATCTGCTCAAGCCACTGTAACACCTTTGCCAAGACCTGGCCCTTTATTGGGTGCTGATATTGGACTTGGACTGAACCAGTGGTCGGCTGGGAAAAGGGGCAAGTAAATGTAGCGGTGATAGCTTATTTTGATTGTTTGTTTGCTTGTTTGTTTGTTTTTTATGTTGAGGAAGACATGGAGAAGCTAGTAGGGTCACTTGGACTGTTGGGCCCAGATCTCTTTGCACTGACGTGCACCGAAACACTCGAATCACTACTCTGAAACCCAACATTACCAAAAACATATACAACAACCCTTGTATTTGTCCAACCACACTCTTATACACAATGATTACGCTGTTTTTACACCCCCTTCCATCTTTGCCAAATTTACAATAAATGACTAAATTGACCTTCAACATTGGAAGTGTTTTGGAAAAACTTTGGAAAACCACTAAATTTTTTTTATTCCCTGTGTTTATGTTTTGAAAATCCATACAACATTCAATTTACACCTATTGACAGATGTGTCACCCATTTGAAAAAAGAACAAAAAAAAAATACACAATACGTGTAACTTGTGCTTCTAATGTTGTATGGTATTCTACTTAATAATTTAGCATGGGATACTTAAGTAGCTAGTATTGTGTTTGTACTCCCCAGGTGTAAAATCTCTCTTTTTTTTTTTTTCCTAGTCACAGTAGGAAGGCTGTATTTCATTGCTAAGTGCTCTGTCATAGACATCTTGGTGATATTTTTAAGCAAAACTCTGCAGAAGTGTATCCTACTGAAACTAACAGTTACTTGATCCTATTAGCAATGTCTATATTTGTAGTTTACATATATGCCTGTTCAAATACAATATCTTGACAGTTGTTCTATTTATGTTTCAGTGTTGTGCTGGGTTGTTGACATACTTTCGACATTTACTTTCACTTTTTTTGGCACAACTAGTTGGAGAACAGCGTGGTTTATTGAGCTGTGTTAGTGTACAGATGTGAAGTAGGCTTTAAAGCAGTTGTGATTGAACTTCAAAATGTGTCTGTTTGTGTTATTGTGCCTCTTATTATTTGATTTTAATTTTTGTATTATCCTTAATTATGTCACTGCATTGTATCAGCCCGGAGTTGGTACCACAATTCTGCTTGTAACCCTGAGAGTCTAATTCTATTATTGATTTTACTATCAGAAATAAACTAGAAACTGCAGCACTTTTTTTGTGATGTGTTTTGATTAGAGAACATTTTAATCCACTTGTGTTTAGGGCAATATCAAAACTTGGCAAGGCACAAGGTTATCTTAAATCCGACAAAAATGTGTTGGAAATATGTCTATAGAAGCTTCACTCCAAATCAAGTCACATACATTCAGTTTGCACAGGCCGTAGATTAGCTCACAGTCTTAAATAAATATTTTTGATGAGAGAAACAGTATGACTGACCTAATGACCCAACTACCTCATTCTGTTTTTCTTTTTCTCTCTTCCTCCAATTCTATCTCTCTTCCTGCTTTTAGATGCCTTTCTCTGTTGGCAACAGTCATGCATTTCTCAGTCAGCATGAAATGGCAAACTTTCACCCAGAGACCTGTCAATAGTTGTAGGGTTTGAATGTTAATGACATCATGTTTTCTTGTAGTTTAAATCATTCTAAACCAGTTGAAAATGTTGGAAAACAGAAAATGTATAAAATAATAAATTAAAGAAACCTTTTGATGGAAGTGTGGTGTTACTTTTATAGGTTTGCAAAGGCATGCAATTTTTACTTTTATGTTCAAAAAAGTTAATTCGTTATTTTTCTTAATAAATAGTTAGGGTGAACAATACTTTTGATGTTTTCAGTTACCTAAGGGAAAAAAAATTGTTTAATTATTTTGTCAAAGTTATTTCCAAATGTTAACTATTTTAATTTATAAAGAAGAACCATATGTCTTCCGAGTTAACTAATGTAATATTGTACATTTTTTAAAAGACTCAAAGTGATGTTGATAAAATAACATTTATGCATTTATTTCAGTGTAAATGTCAACGAGTAAATGAATTAATAGTTGACGCTGCATTGCTGTTAGAACAGTTTGCAGCCTGCACACACAAAAAAGCGTTTTGAAAAAGCGAAGCAGTTTGGACCTTCCGACTTCTCGTATAACAACAAACATGGTGTCCTCCTCTGATGTTCATGTCCGAATATGTGGCCAGGAAATTATCAAATACGATTTAGAAATCAAAGCTCTTATTCAGGTAGCCTTCATTTTTCATAATAACACATTTTCGTGATCTTATATCGTCAGGTTTCGCCGGTAAACTAATTATGGAGAAACAAAGATGTGGCCGTGATTGTCGTGCTTATGTGACGTTAACAGCCAGCATGCAATGAAAACACTGAGTTTAACACTAAGTTCATGTTTTCAATGTTTTGATGTTTCTTGTGTCAGGACATCAGAGAGTGTCGTGGTCCGCAGGCTGTATTGATGGATCTGAACTCTACAGTGAAGGAAAAGTTCAACCAGTTGAGACAGAGAATTCAGGTGAGACATTAAAACTCAGTACATTCATCATTTCATTTAATAAAATCGGTCATTGGAAAAAATGAATGTAATGCACAGTCAACTTAGTTTTACGGTGTGCAGACAAATGTAAGTTACAATTAAGATTGTCCACACTTTATTTATTGTTTATTACTATATGTTATAGGCCACTAAATAATTTCCATGCTTCCTTTTGTAATATTTCGATTTGATTTAATTTCGTTTGGTTTGTTAATATACATTTGCCACATTTTAGAACAATTTTAAAGGATGAGTACTGGTATAGCTGTTTTCCTAATCGGGTGTAGTAAGCTTACGTTTTAACTTTTTAACAAGTTGGAAGACGCACCAGTTAAAACCAGCTGAACACCAACACCAGTCTGAAAGGCCCGTTTTAAACAAGCATAGACCATCTAAGTCTATGTATCTAAGTATCTAAGTCTGGTCTTTTTCTCCGCAGGATAATGCTTTAAAATTTATATTTTTATATTTACTTTATTTCCTTTTACCAAAAATAATTGTAGATGTATAACTACTACATTTGACAAATAAAACCTTTAGCCTTAAGTAATGATAGACAATTTAGCAGGTTTCTGTGTTAAAAAGAAATGAAACAACATTTTTCTTGATAGGACATGGAACAGATGGCTAAAGAACAAGATCGAGAGAACGACAAGCACTCTATCTTGAGTGAAACTGAAGGCCATCGTAAGCAGATGTTAAGGTTAGAGAAATTTAAGTGTGTGCTGTTTGTTTCTGCTTGTAACAAGATTAGTTAAATGTTATGCTTTGATTACAAAATAATACCTGCTTCTATGTCTTAGTAACCAGACAGCATGGAGAAAGGCCAATCTGGCCTGCAAACAGAACATTGATAACCTGGAGAAAGATGAGCTGCTTCATGGGGGTGGTTCTGTGAGGCAAAGGTAAAATGAAGTGCTTTCATCTGCCTTCTCTATTCAAGTCAATACATAGAGAATTACACTTATGAGCCAAAGGTTGAAGACAGTTTGACCAATGTAGCTATTCCTGTCAACACATTTATGTGATATTTAAACGAATAGTAATAAAAATTGTTATTATTTAGTAAATTCATGTTGTACCAAATCTTGCAAGTTTCTTAAAAGAAATAAAAAAGGAGATGTTTTGAAAATGTTTATGCACTTCTTTTACATACAGTTAAGGCAATCAGTGACCAGGGTATGTAAACTCCTTGTTTAACAATGTGAAAGTATTCCATGACTCAAAATGAGATATTTTAGATTATCTAAAACCTTACAATAGCTTAGGGTTAGCTAAGAGGAACAGACCAAATTTAAGTCATTATTCAACAATAATCCTCGATCTACCAGAGCTCTCGAATCTTATTCACTTTTTTACACATCCAAACCTGACAGGTCAAATGTCATTGGTCACATAAATCACACTCTGTCATATGACTTTCATTTCTGGGTGAACTGTACCTTTACTGCCTGGTTATTGTCCTCATTCTGTGTATGATGTCATGCCCGTAATTCTTTATGCTGCATTAGTAGCATAAATTCTCACTTTATTTACTAAATAAATCATCTTGCTTTTAATTCAGGAAGGCAACTAAAGAGAGTTTGGTGCAGACGTCCAGTGACATCACAGAGAGTCTAATGAGTATCAGCCGTATGATGGCACAGCAGGTGCAGCAGAGTGAGGAGACCATTGGCACTCTGGGTAAAAGAAGCTGTGCACTCTCAGTGATGGGGTCTGATGTCATAACCATTATATTTTTATTTTGGGTCATATGTTTCTTTAACATGCCAGGTATAAATAACTTTATACTTTCAGTTGACTTTGAGTCTGACATTTTTGCATTATTTTCTCCATTTTTTTCAAATGCAGCTACTTCTTCAAGAACTGTAGAGGAGACAAATGAAGAGTTCAAAGCTATGACGGGAACCATCCATTTGGGGAGAAAACTTATCCTGAAATATAATCGCCGTGAACTGACGGACAAACTGCTGATCTTTTTAGCACTCGCTCTGTTTCTGGCTACAGTGCTCTACATCCTGAAAAAAAGACTTTTCCCATTCATTTAGCGGATAGAGAAACCGGCTTGGCTTTCCACAGTTTTCCATAAATCATTCTGTAAACGTTTTAATTAAGATTGATTCCGTGATTCGGAAGGTAAACCTGTTGTGAACTTTTAAGTGACTCGTGGAAGAATTTCTTGCCAGGGGGAAAATAAGCACGGGACTGCTAATCACATTCTGTAAATGGATAGGTGAAAATCACATTATCTATCACTCAGAGATTTGCACAATGCCAGTCTGTTGAACTAAATATTGAAGTGCTTAGTCTTTAGCCATAATAAGACAGAATATAAGTGCAATTATAAAAATCAAAATTCTCAGGGCCAGAAAATAATTTATCTTAATTACATTTGAATATTTTTTGTACATATTTGTACTTTTTGTGCAGTTGTAATCAGCATTGTTCTTAGGATAATGATACATTGTTTGTGCCTTATGATCTGAACAGTTACAATTAAAGTAACACTATACTAAAATGCTTAGATATTTGGTTGTTTTGTATATAGTATGTTAAATATTACAATGACAGTTGGGTCCCTATCAAATTGTTGATAGCATTTGCAACTAAGGAGATGATACATTTTTTGTCAATTTAACTTTGTCAATAATCAAAATGTCACCTTACACTTAAGAGAAATGAAATAAGAAAAACAATGATATTAGGGTCATTAAGATTTTTTTCACTGTGATATTATCTTGATGATTAACCCCCTCCATTTTCAGTACTGTATTATAGTATAAAAACTTTTGTTTGACCTGTGATCTTTTAAAAGTTCTTTAGTGAAATGAACCACTAGGAGGGGCTGTATCCATTTTTGTTTTAAGTTGTTTAACTAGAATCCTCTGAACCAATAGTTTATTTAATATAGTGCTTGTTTCATCCATTGTAAATGTATAACCAAATGTGCTAATCTTGGAACAGACCCCATCCACTGTGTATTAATATAAATCCCCACAACTGAAAACAGCAAATGTGTACACAAGATTATACAGTTGTTTATCTTCATCTAGGCCTTAACCATTGTAACAGCCTGTATTAAAGCCACCAGTCAGTCTCAAAGTCTTCTGTTGGCAGTTGAGTGTGTTGCTCTTAATTTGTGCTTTACTGTTATTGTGGAAATTATTTTGTGTGTGATAGTATCGCACTAAACAAACACTAGGTCTTGCAGCATTTCTGAGGGTAACAAATTACTTAATCACCAGGTGATGTCATTTTTTTAAGGATATTTTTGTTATAAGATTTAGTAGTGGTGAACAGTTATGTGCATGTTTAGAATCCACAAAAATCCCAACATAACGGAATATAAGGTTCATTTATTATGGAAAACATTTTTTTATGAATACACAATTATTTTGTTACAGTTCCCAAATAAAAAATGAAAAAATAAAACAACAAAAAATAAATAGCACAAGCATTTATGACCTAACAGCACTGTATAGTGGCTGTAATAAACCTGACTTCAAAATAAAAGTCCACAGGATAAATTTCATGCATAACTTCTGAGAAATTAATGTAAATTAAAAAATAATATGAAATATCTACAAGACGCATATTTCAGAGAGGAGTGAGTCTATGTGTTGACCAAGTTGTCTTGTGAAAATATGGGGACACAAAACAATGTTTTTCCTTGCAATATATTACACAGCATATCATTATAGGCGCATGTTACAGAGATGAGGTAGGTCCAAAAATAATGCTCTGCTTAATGTCTTCAAACCATATATGAAAAATGTCTAAGCAAAAAAAGATATCTGATATTAAATGTCACATTGGTTTGACAGCAGCATTGCAGTTGACGTATACTGAATTGTGCACATCTGTTGCATGAAGTGTGACATATAGAAGCTTATATCTTCTGATGAGGCTACTTCAAACGGCAACTTTTTTTTTAAATCACAAAAGGTGATCGTGAATAAGTGAATCTCATGAAACCTGTGTTTGGTTATATTTTACCCCCAAATCTAAAAACATATTTTAGGGTCATATTATTTTTTGTCCCATTTCCTCCCATTATTATTGATGTGGGTAGCGAAATGTGACCTGGATATGTTTTCATCCAAATTATTGCTAAAAATTGCTTCAGTGTTAACAAACACTGATTTAACGGAATGATGTCATTACCAAAGCCCATTGTTTTTCTTATAATACTGTTCTAAATTGCAGCCTAACAGACTAAAATGTCTCTGGTTTTAGGAATGCACTTTGTCTACAATCTACCAATGCATCTAAAAGGGGTAAAACATATTGCAACATTTTTTGGACTGTCCTGTCAAATATTGTTGTACCAGTTTATGTTTGCACAAAATGACCTACAAAACAAACAGAAAACTCATGTAGCAAAACAATGACACGTGTCAGCGTAACATCATCACCATAAAATACCCTGTCATCACTGGTACTTATAGAATCATTGGAGACTGCAGATTTTATGTCTTGAGTAAAGCAGAGACAGAGAATAGTTGTCACAAATAAACTACAAACAAGCCTTTTGTATGTAAAGGCACTGAGGGGCCCCTTCCCTTCACCTCCTTTTGGTGGCATTTAAAAATCTCTTCAGCTGTTTATCAGCATCAGAGATGTTAGCATCAGAGACGTTGTCTTGTGGCTGAGGGCCTGAGGACTGACTGTGACGTTCATCTGCATCTTCTGTGAGTGACCAAACTGTTTCCCCATCAGCCCTTGGAACAACCAGGGCTGCTGGTGGGAGAGAATTAGCGTTAGGTCCTGGTGAGATGGTGATGTCCTGGGTGGTGGTAGGGGCAAGGGTGGAACTGGCCGGGTCCTCCACCTTTCCAAGGGCACAGAGGCTCAGACTCCCACACAGAGCTCCCCAGTTCTGCTCGCACTGAGTTCGTATTCGGCGACCAATGGCAACACGTACCTCCTCCCCACAGCCCAACAGGATGTTCACCAACTCCACATGGGGCCTTTTGGGTAAAGCAGAGTTAGGAAAGTAATAAAGTTAATTCATGTTACTATGGAATGCATGGTCATTATGTCTAAATTTATATTGATCAGTAGTAACAGTTAGTCGACCGATTTGTCGGCACTTGGCCTCATGTGTCAGTTCCAAACTGTACCAACAGCTAATACTCAATGGATAATGCATTATATTACAGCAATTAGCACAGAGAGGCTGTGCGATATGATGCGAAGTGCCTAAAAATGATCAAATCACTATAACTTACAGTCTCAAGTGGCTCATTGCTATAATAAAACCGCAGCCACGGTACTATGATGAAAGACACAAATGTTCAAAACCCCAAATTATTTAATGTAAGATTGTAATAAAAACCTCTTTTTTAAATAATATATTTTATTTACTCATATTACTAAACTGTGAGCTCTTTGCGATTGCCATGCAATGTACTAATATAGAATATAATATAGAAAATGTGTTTATCCGCATTCACATCAGCTTTGAACAAAGCCCATCCAATCAGAGTTGGAACGATCTGTTTAAATTTGCATTACATCAGCCATCAGCCAACTTGCTTTCTAAATCCGCTAAAACCGCCAAATTTGACCACTGTTGATAAGTTTAGTGAAGGTTTGAAAGATTAAAAATGATAACTGCATACAAACGATTAGACATCTATCTTGTTAAACACACGAGTAGACCCAAAGTAATGCAACAATCTGGCGCATGTCTGTTACCGAACTACTCACCCTTTGGGAAACAGGTCCTTGAAGTGAATCATCTCCACCATGACGTTGACATTCTCTCTCACCGCCGAGCAAAGGTTGTGCTTGACGTAACACTCGCGCTGTAGCTGAAACACCATCTCTTTTACGGCCAGACACTTGCGGCTGACGCAGCTGAACTTGTGGCGCAGTCCGTGGGCCATGCACTTCAGTGCATCCTTGATAAATGATTTTCCCTGCGGTGATGGACAAGTCATTCATCAACCCAGACTCGTTTGCACATGCAATTAATGATAAAATGCTGATAAAGTTGATTTCAGCTGAAGTAATGATATGGATAAAGCGTACATATTCTCAGCACTCAGTTATGAAGCGCTTAGTGAAAGCAAGTTATTGAAGCTTTAGACTAAATATGTTAAACAATATTACAATGTATGTTTTACAGTATTTTGCAATAGTTATGTAAATACACAGTAATTTACATTCTAAGCAAATGTAATCTAATATCATTGTTCTGTAATGCGACTGGAGCGATTGATGTCTGAGCTTCTAACCTGAGAGTCAAATTTGCCTGCATTGTGAAGGAATGTCATGCAGATGTCATGAAGTCCACGAATCTCGCAGGAGTTGTTGTTGAAGCACTCAAACATCCCGCAACCCACATCGCCTGCATTCACCAGACACTGCTGAATTTCAGCTAGAGAACAGTGGACAAAAAATGTAAAATTCCAATACATTCTTCAATTATTACAGTTATTAATTCTTCAATTATTACATTATTAATCTTACAGTTATTCTTACTGCCATAACCAATAATAGCAAATAATGTGAAATGTGTGAGTTGCACACTTCAAATTACAGTAGTTTTCAGGTTACTGTATATTACTACTTAATTCATGTGTGTGTGTGTGTGTGTGTGTGTGTGTGTGTGTGTGTGTGTGTGTGTAAAT
>JAZGTK010019948.1:0-11182 GCA_036877625.1 Ambastaia sidthimunki
CTGCTATAATGCGTCTGAATTCAGATATCTTGCCAGGATTATTGGCAGGATCCATTTGCCTTGCTGAGAGTGGCACTCGAAACTCACACACGCACACACACCCGGGACACACACATCCATTTGGCCATTGTCCTTCCATGTGAATGCTCTTCGGTGGCCGATAATTATTCCCGTGCCTTTGACACAGCAATCCACAGGCAGTCCTTATTCACTGGGTAATTTGCCTGTCCTTCTCATTCATAGGGAAGGTACAAATTATCCTTTTTCCACAGACGGCAGTCCATTCTCACCCTCTGGCACGCTGCCACCAGGGAGGCAGAGGAGGAACCTGATGAGGAAGAGCAAGAATGGATCAGAATTGGGTTTTTTTACACTCATCTTTGGCCTATTTTATGTTTTTTCCTGACTAAAAAGCCAGCACAGATTACCTCAGAGAACCAGCTTGGTTTGACCAGTAAATAAGTTTTACAATTATCATTTATTATCATTTATCATTTAAATTATCATTTATCAGACTACACATTATTGTTTCACGTATGGGGTTGTGGTGATTCATAATTAATAATAAGTGCTGAGATGCAAGAATTTTTCATTTGATCTCAGTATGTCATAGAGGAGGACAACCAATGTTGCATCTGAGACGCTTCACGATGTCCTGAAAAATAAACATCCTGTAAAACCTCAAGACGGGTGACAACAATAGATGGTTGTAATGCACAATTTTAGTTTGTGACCTAGCAAGGAAAAGTGATTCAAGGCATTGCTGGTTCATTGAAACACAAAACATAATGTTACAGCTTCTCAATGACATCACGCACATCATTAAAATCGATCAGGAAGCAACGTGTAGTCTTTAACACAACAACAATGTGAGAGTCAAAATCACAATCTGACACAGTGACTATCATTACAAAATTGTTGTGCAGTCTTAGAGTGCAGTAAAAACTAGCATTCAGTACATGCCTTCCCTGAGAATAAAACCCACAACCTTGGTTTGCTAGCACCATGTTCTGCCTTTGGAGTTACAGGAAAGTCCAGAACAGCAATGCTGTAAAGCATAAACCAGCATAAACCAGACCAGCACGGTCTTTTCAATGCAGTCCTATAACCTCACATGCACAGACCTTTGTTCTCTCTGTATGCAAATATAATGTTCTCATGCACAAATTTAAATGCATTCATACGGCTCCTCTCTGTTCCATTCACTGCGTCTAATGGAGGAGGGTCGGATGGTGCAGAAGATATATGCAGATGTGCTGACCTCTAATATATTGAGATATATTCTCCATCCGTGGCATTAGCAGGGTAAGAGCGCTCCTCCACCTTCAGACAGGCTCATCCATCAGAGAGTCCTGCTCCACTGCTTTGCATTCGGCTCAAGGATTTATGGGATACCCTTCCCAGATTACTACTAAATTGCAGGAATATTGGGAGGCGTGATATTATTCAAAACTTCTGATTACAACAGCAGCCATTACATGAGGACACCTGGTCACACTGTCACCCTCTGACTTCCTGTTGCAGGTGATGGACAGGCAGGATCTCATTACATCTGCGTTTGTACGTTGAAATTCTTGGTCTTGTTATTCTGTTGAAAGAGATAAAGACATGAAAGAAGCACATATGAGCGTGTCACATGACAGAATAATGTTTTATCCTGTAGCTATTGTAAGTGTTGCTGTTATTTGTGATATTCAGAACACTGCTTATTTATATATATATATTCATAAAATTAATACCAAAGTGTATAGATACAAAAATCAGCTGTACAATTAATAACATCAACTATACAATATAATAAAATACCCCCCCACACACCTTGGACATTTCCAGTATAAAGCAATGTATAACATACTCAAGGTAAACATTTTACTAGCTTGTGAGTTCCCTGGGAATTGAACCCATAGTCTTGGTGTTGCCAGCACTATGTGCTACCAGAGCAACAGGGACATCCACGTTTGGTTAGGATGACTTTCGTTGAGCAAAGTGTCAGTCAAACTGAGTCCTTGAGTCCCATACAGATTTAGTCTCAGGTCAGACAAAAATCAAACAGGCAGGAACAGCGATGAAGTTCATTACTACAAGCCCCCAGGAACGACCTGATTTCAATCCACCCCAGCAAGTTCAATTGCCCTACATGGGTGCCCCACACTACACTGGCAGTTGATTATACTACTATGCTTAGTTTATTTAATGCCCAAAACAGAGATAATTTAAAAAATCTAGGTCAACTAATCAAGTCACATCCACCCTCTCCCCACCTCTCTCTAATTATATATTCATTTCTTTTATATCTCTTATTTTACCCACTATTGCTGGAAAGTGGTGTGCTTGACACAGTTAGCACTCGTAAGTCAAAGAGCCATTTGCAGCCTGTGATTAGCAAAGCCGTGAGCGCTAAGTCCCCTTAGAAGCACACATCACACGGGAGGCCACAGCTGCACCATCTCACAGACCCTGAAGCCTTTACTGTAAATGCCCCCAAATTACAGATCTCTCCACAGTGAGGGAGGAATTCAGATTATATGGATTGGATTATATTAGGTTATATTTGTATCAGACTGAGTTATTGTGTGTAGATGTGGTTCAAGATCAACACAGATAAGCTCTTGTATGGTAACTGGTTTTATTTTTGTTACTAATGGCTCGTTTAGCAAAGATTTGGCATCCGGTGTAGAGCAGATTCCTAAACCAGGTTCAGTGTCTGTAGCAGAGAGCTGAGATCACATGTGTCACGTTCACACTGCAGCTAATCCAGATGTCACTCCTGTTCTGAGTTCTGAATCCTGTTCTGTACACACAGTCATTTAAAGGGCTCACAAATGAATTCCACAACTATTCACATCTGAAAAAATCTGGTAGCAACGACTGACGTCTTTTATGACTTCAGTGTAAACACCTGCTGTTACATTTGACTAGCATTTGACTAGCATCATTGCACAGAAGAAATGTCACCACCATAAAGAAACTCATGAAGAAATAATGGCAAATACTGTTAAATATATCTGATCAGAAGACAATAAATTATCTCTAAAAGCACAAAGAAAACAGCAGCCTGTTTGTCATCACACATGCAAAACCAAAACACATCCACAACTGTAGCTTGACCTCTGAATCTTGACTTAAATTCATACAGCATGATGAAGATGCAATAAGTGAATTAATGCAGCAAAAGCCTTTAGGAAAGTGTTCATGCAGCTCAACTGGTAGAGCATTGTGTTAGCAACATAAAGGTCATGGGTTTGATTCCAAGGGAACACACATACTGACAAAATGCAAACTCAGAATGCACTGAAGAGGCTTTAGATTAAATCATTTGCCAAATGCATAAATGAACACTTGGTCAAATAAAATTCTTTAAATATCCCTGATGTTGCTTAACTTCATACCATCACTAATTTATTGTTTATTTTCTACACGTTGCTCTTCTACACAGTCACATCAAAGATAACATTCACATTATATTAATAATGAATACATTAACAAACAGTGTATTTAATCTCTTTTAAAAATGATGCATTAGGCAGTGTGTGTCTGATCAACTCACCTCAGTTAAATGTTACTTGCTGGTTCAGATTTGCTTTGGGTCGTGTATTCAGAACAGCTACATGTCCTCTCACGAGGCTGAAGAAAACCACAGAGAGCATTTTAAAGTTGAATAACAACACTGCAGTCTTCAACACCTCACAGCACTGAGTTTTGTTCTTCCAAACAGTCTCCAATCAATAACAGAGTCAGACGTCTTTATTCCGTTCGAGCTTACTGCTTTCTTCTCCTCAGTGTGATGTAGAACCAAGAAAGATTTTATATTTTACTGTTTCATTCACGTCTTTATGAAGCGACTCTGAACCTGAGTAACACCTTCCTGTTTGTCCTTCAGATTTCCACAACTTAAAACTAATAGTTACTAACAAATGTATCAAAAATCATAACCTACGAAAAATCAAGACCCTGTTAAATCTTTATTACAAAACTCTCTGAGGAAACACTTCTGCTTTAGTGATGGAAATACCATCATCTTTTAATATAATTACACATACCAAAAAACATACACTTCTAAATTTTACCAACATAAACTTTTACTGTACTGTTCACTAGTAGTTGGTTATATGCAGGGGCTAAACAAACTAATTTTATATGTTTATATTTAATTTTATTTACGAGTTTCAAGATATTAGCTGTACATTTAACATTATTAATAAAACCACGTTGCATTTACAGTAAACAATATTTAAAACATTTATTTTACAGTATTTTGTATAAAATAAGCAAGACCTGTACAACTGTCTTGTTTTTTATAAAATGTGCAGTGTATTTATTGTTTCTATCCCCTGTAAAAAAGGTACATGACAAATAAACAAGAACAGGCAATTACACTGTGTGCATCTCTTCCAGTGTTGACATCAAACCTAAACTCACACAAATTTCAATAAAAAAAACCCTCTCAGAGTCTCAGGATGGAGATGGTCTCACTGTGGATTCCTCCGGACGGCTCCCACAGACGGGCCTCAGTGTCTTTGTGTCTGGCTGGATGAATAGGGGCTTAGACATGGCCTGGAGCCCTGCACCTTTTATCTGCATTGATGGAGAATTACATTATTCATCTGCTTTAGGGCTCATCAGACGGCCGTAAGCTCTGACCGCGACGCGCCCTCTGGGCCACGGATACAATAGACCCTCCATCTACCCCACGCTCGTTCATTCACACACTCACTCGTTCATGCACGGCCTTCCTCTGCTCACCCCGTCACCCAGCGGAGATGAAAGTGGAATTTCCCATTATTGATTATTCGACCGAGCTCTCCTGGCATGGAGTTATTGGCGAGTGAGCTTGTGGTTAATGGGATTTTAGTTGAGGTTTGGCAAAGACTATCTGGTTTGAATTTTGGCAGCGATTTTGAAAGCTTTGCTTTATTTATGGTTAGATGAGGTAAATAATTGATGCTTTTGTCAATCTGGAAAAACCTGGAAAATGTTTGATTTTTGTGACATTTCTGCTTTAAAACTAAATTTGCGTGATGTCAGGTTTAATTGTTGGTCCAAAATATGCTGTTTTATTGTGAGATTAACCAGCGATTCTGGAGACATTGGTCTTCCTCTACTCAAGCTGATAGCACTTGAACTTGTATGACTGAAATAGCTGCTCTGAGATGTAACAAACACGGCTGCAGAGTGAGGTGACTTTTCTTAAAGGGGCTTTGATGAAACACAGGTTTTGTACTTACACACAAAAAAATTTTTCGTTGCTTCAGTGTAAGTTTTATTATTTACAATTCCTGTCCCTGAATCAAACAACAGAACAACAGATGAAGAGACGTGTCTACGAGACATTTACATTTCAGTTCAGAACTGATTCCCGCACTTACACTGTCTTTATCAGAGCTGAAGATCAGAGACTCTCATTAGCAGCAACTCCTCTCATCATTGTTAGCTTTCAGAAGAGCAGCAAAGGTCTCAGGCTGGGCAGAAGAAACGTGTGGCTATTCCTGCAGTACGTTCACATCAAACACTTGGGCTCAGGTGGAGAGAGATGAAAGAAATCAGAGCAACCTGGAAGATCAACACAATATATGAGCTGCCAGTTACTCCCACCAAAAGAAGTTTAAACAATATCTGTAGAACAGATTTGACAACTGAGGTTAGACTTGAATTCCTACATCAACTGTACACACACATTCTTACACACTAAAAAGTACAATGCAAATCTTTAAACTGTCTCTGAAATGAAAACTCAGTTTGTACAGTTTTAGAGACATAAACCTTGATGATTTTCTGACGACTGGTCGGACCTGAACGTGTCTTTTGGAACTTTTTAAGGACTTTTGTTTATCAGTAAATGATGGAGAAACTTTGGCCAATGGGAATAATTGAATAAAAAGTAATTTGCAGAATTTAATTACAATTTTATTATAAATTTAATTATCACAACTCAACAAGTATAACATACTGTAAGTGAATGACTTATTTTAACAATAATGTGTATGTGTACTATCACATTATTCGTTTAAAATGTGTGCTAGAACTACACTTCATATATAAATATGAATTCTGGTGTCTGTTTGTATTAAGAAAATAGAAAAATTAAATCACAGCATTATGAATTATTAACAGAAAGAAGCTTTTGATGAGCTGCAATAGATTTTCAGCCTCCACAAGCGTGTTAATATTGTTTCTGTCAGTGATGCCTGTGAGCGTTTACATTAAAACCATCTCAACCGGCTGCTGAGTCCATTTGGAGATGGAGTGGTTAATTTGATTTAATATCATTTTAATAAAGTTTTTCTGTGATTTGAGAGATTGTTTCAGGCCATCTATGTCATTTTACAGTTATTACAGGCATTTAAAGGAGAGTTTTGATGGCAAAGGATGGACCTTCATCTGTTCTGAATACATTAGCCAGCTGAGAGGCAACAGACAGAAGCTTCATCTTACAAATCACACATGCTAATATTAGCAGTGAAGGGGTGTTAGCGTGTTAGCTTCAGTTTGGTTCTTGCTAGGCAAGATATAGACACAATGAAGCTGATATAGTAAATTAATGTTTTTTTCTATTCTAGTGAAATATTTGTTGATTTCCCCAAAAATCACATTAAACCTTTTTTTCAAACTGCCTCAAAACAGCAAAATTAGCTAAACCGATAAAATGACGCTGTTTATTTGACAAATGACATATTTTTCATTTGAAAGATTTCTACTCTGGCCTCGTGTTTGTCAGCGTGTAAACACAACGTTAAATAACATCACCAGCGTATTCTTTATATCTGTGTGTGACTGCATTATTTGCCAAATTGGTAATTAGGCACAGAAGTAATTAGCAAACATTAGCATTTGTGGAGCTGTGATAGAGCTGATCTCTGGCTGCCTGTCTGGCTTGTTTTTCATCAGTGTAAGACTGAAATCTGCAGGTCACGAGTGACTCAAATGAACAAACCTTAAATCCCAGCAGACACATTAATGGTGTTTGTTTCCTCTCAAACTGTGTTAAGCAGCCCGGGTCTCTGTTAATAACATTAACACAGTGATTTAAATGAGAGCACACATTATCTGTTACATTATATATTTTCACAAATAATTGTAATTGTAAAAATATGCACTTAAAACACTTAAAATATTTCTATACCAATAAAAAAAGATAACTGGTTGATAGATTAATTTAGATAATGATTGGTTACTTATGCGGAAGAAAGCATTTATTTCTTTTGTATATATATGTTTGTATAAATGTGTATAATATTTGTGTATAGGTTTGGAAGTGACATGATAGTGTATAAACATCTTTATTTTTAGGTGAACTGTTCCCTCAGGACAAGCACCAGCTGTTTAAAGGTATAAAACACAAGTAGAATTCAATGTGAACATTTAGGGTCTATTTACATTGTTTTAAGATTTCATCCATTTTTATTATTTAACACAACAGTTCAAGACACACAATGTTACACTTTTGTTAACATTTCTGAACAATTGTGTTTCGTTAATGAAGCTATTTTTCTCATCCATGTGTGCGCTCTTTGTTTTCTTAATGCAAGTTTGAGGTTAAGAGTCACAATGTAGAACAATTATTAAGGTCACAGTTCATCAGATTATAAGAACTGAGTGAAAACAGAGGTTTGATCTCTTACATTGCAGGAAATAATTATTCACACTTTTGTTTTAGTAAAAAAAAACGATACTCTGCAAATAAAGCACATGCTCTCTTCATTTTGAAGAACAAGTCAAACGAGGGAGCAAATATAGTTCATGGCTGTTCTATCGATTAATTATGGAAATGGTCTGTGCATTGCTAATTTCCTGGAGATGCTGAACTCCAGTATGTCAAGGAGTCAGAGGTTTTGTAGGAGCATGGCTTGAGTCAGGCAGGTCTGTTGAGATGTCCCTCAAAGTTCACATGTCCTGAAGGCATGAATCAATGACCAGATGAGCTTTCACTTTGATTATTAGAGGCTCCATGGGAGAGCTTTACAAATAAATATTAAAATATTCCGATAAACTAATGCGTGGAATTGAAGATGATTTTGTTAGTGGAACTGGCCTAAAAATTTTTATAGAACAGTTATTTCCATATATACAAGTATTATGTCATATATCCACAAAACATAAGTAGTTCAATCCCTTTAAATTTGTCCCCTGTGGGTTGAATGATAATTCGTGACTACATGCTAACGCTACTTAAATTAATTGCAGTAGATAAAGCAATTTAGGAAGCCCTAAGGAAGCCCAAAGTGAAGCATATTACCACTCGTGTCCTTTCATGTATCCTTAAACATTTTCCTCATTGTGAGTTTTAAAGTTTTCACATAGAAGGAGCTTGAAGTCATTAAAGCTGGAATCCTTTAATAAGAGTCATTCTACACAATGAGTTTATCACACTTTTACTGTGTTAACATTTTTATAAATACATCAACAAACCTTCACTGACCTTTTTGTCACGAGGATAAACTATGACAAATGTTAGTGATTTAACCCTGAGATGCAAATAAATTAACAATACAATTTATTATAACTTAAACATTGTTTTTAATTATTTGTTATACTACAAAATCTTACAAGAAATAGCTAGAAATAATAATGTGAAATGAGCTGGAATCTTGTAAGTTACAGATGAAACTAACTAGGAAAGGTTGAAAAATGATTGATATATAGGGGTGAAATTACATGATCTAAGGCTGCAGTCTGGATTTTGTCTTTTTGAACTGCTACTGAATATGATGTGTGTCCAGACAACTGAGGGTTGATGAGGTATTAGTGTTATGTCAGAGTTTTACCTGTATAAACATCCTCATTGTTCTAATTGAAGTACTCCTGAGACCTCATACACTCAGAATGTGAGACAGATGTGTTTCAGAGAACTCGAATCTCATGTCAGGATGTAATGCTGTGTTGTTTTAGATTCAGATGGGTCAAATTTGGTTATTGGAAGGTTTTAAGATTAGACATTTACACATGCAATGAATTAACAAATATCTATCTTTTTAAAACTCACAAGTGATTTAAATGTGATGGTGAAAGAATCTGACAGTTTCAGCCTGTCTGTTTCTGTCATGTTTATTTAAACTCCCAAACGAGAGCAATGACTCTTTCTTCATTTCATGCAAAGCTATTCCAGATTATTGCCTTGATGTCACAGATTTAATAATGAAAAATAGCACAAAAATATTCAGAAAGCAAAATTCTCCTAAAACTCCTTAAAATTTAGAAAAGCTTTTAGGCATTTTGTGTAGAAACGAGGTCACAGTTTCTTAAACTAAATCAACACAAGTTTCATTAATAGCCGGGGCTATTTGTCATATTTTTTATTCCTGTAAATACTTTTCAGGAAATGTTTATTCCTATTATGCAGTTTTTTACATGAAAAGATCAAACAGGGACCTTTTGTTATGTTTCAGTTATACACGAAAATATTATAAATATAAATATTCAGTTATACAATTCAAAAGCATATTGCATTCTGTCTGAATACAGAGTCTAGCGTCAAACGTTTATCAGCATCTGGAGGACTTTGCAGGTTTCTGAGAAACCAGGACAAAGATCATCCAGATCCCTATTTAAACAAGACCTGTGTCAAAGATCAGACCAGTCATGCAATTATCTGTTTGTATCACCAATACTGAGAGCTGGCCAAACATCACACTGGCATTGCTGTGTGATCACTGGGTAAATAATGTTTTTCATGTGTCTGAAAGCTGTCATTAGAAGGAAACCTTGGTTTGGTTTTTACTGTGCTTCTGTTCCAGGCCTCTCCTCCCAAGTTCAAATGTCACCCACTTTGAAATCTGGTGGCTATTATTGAACGTTCCCGACATTTTTCCACTTTTGTTGCATTTAAAAAATAAAGTAAATCACTCTTTCTGCAGGATTTTTTTTCACCCTCTTTATGAATTAATCTAGACAGTTTTTTTGCTACTGAGGACCTTTTAAACGCTCTTAAGTTGCACATGAAATGCTAGACTTATGCATTTGGCACACACTTTAAATCAAAGCAACTTACAGTGCATTAAAACTACACATTGTATGAGTATGTGCATTTTCTAGGAATCAAACCCATGACCTCGCCGTTGTTAGAGAGAGCTGCAACAAGTTGCGGGTTCTTTTGTCAGGCCTGTATAGTTAGCACTGCTCTGTCAGGCTTTTTGCAAACCTTACATTAAATTGTGCCAGATTCATAAAACAACCCTTTTTATTTTAATTAATGGCTTTTTTTATTTGGCCTTTTAAATCTTTCTTTTTTGAAGAAGCACATGGTAGGACTTCTTAATGCTTTTAAAATCATATTTTGCACAGTGTCCATTTTGAGAATCTGAAAGTCTGTCTGGTGTGTTTGTTTAGCCTGATGGTCTCTTCCTCTGGAGAGAAGTGGATCACTTCACAGTCTACATTAACACCAATGATCCATTTAATCCTTTCTCACAGCTAAAGCAACACTGTTTACACTTCAGCAGAGACACCTGAATTCATCTCTCTGATAACCACACTTCATTTCTGGTGTGCAGTTACATCAGAGCACAGTTTGAGACATTCCTGAGATCTCATCTGAAACTCTAAAGGAGAAAAATCTAACAAGCAGAAACTTAAGGAATTAGTTCAAGCAAAGGAAACTTTGCTCATCATTTACTCACCCTCATGCCCCAAATTCCTTTGACTCCTTCTGCAGAACACAAATGATATTAGAAGTACTGTAGAACAATGAGACGGATAAACATTATTTTTATTATTATGTTAAAATATTAATATACTGTATTGAAATATTCATGTATTATGTTTCTATCTTATGTTTCGTGTTAATGTGATGAAGAAAACATGAATGAAAATGACACATAATAAAGCAAGTAAAAATTTAACATAATTACAAGAACATATGAAACCACAAATGCGCACGCACACGCACACACACACACACACACACACACACAAGAAGCCTGCACGGTTATTTACCTCAGCAGGTCCAGATCACTTCAGAAGTTTAGCTGCTCACTGTTTGGTCCAGAAAGTGACTGTTGGGGGCTGAAGTGTTTGCAGAAGTGCTGGTCTGGTCCTGTCGGCTGGGATACAGCATGCTTTGCTCTGTGGGGGGGGCAGTGTAGATTACAGAGCAGTATTGAAGCATGATCCTGCAGACAACATGCATCTGTGCTTGCATGTGTGTGTGTGTGTGTGTGCACAACTCAACACAAAACCATGACGAGTG
>JAZGTK010019949.1:0-11182 GCA_036877625.1 Ambastaia sidthimunki
TTGGTTTACATCCCTCACTATGTAGGATACTTGTAAATTCCAGGCCTAGTTGATGCAATATTGTGCATGAACATGTGTTTGTGTTTGCATTTTGCTCGTGGATACTGCCTATATCCCATTTTTACCTCCCAGTAGGTCTTTTCCACAGCAGCTGTGACTGTGGTCAAACAGTGCTCCATGGTGATAGTTGTTGGTTTGTGCCTGGGGGCTGCAAAGGGGTCCCTGAGCTGGGGAGCTTCACAGCTCTCCATTTCTTGGCCGGTATTGTGTAACTACTCGCAGTGGCGCTGCAAAACAGCTTTCACAATCAGCTGGATGCCTCACAGCGGGCCAACACTCTACCAGGGACTGAGAAAAGGGCACATTAGTAGAGAAAGGACAGCAGTTTGCAAGGGAATGGGGTGTGTTGTGTATATTTTTGAGTATGTATGAATGTTTGTGTATTAGTATTGTATTTGCATTACTGAATTTGAATGTGTGTGATTAAAGTTAGCTTGTTTATTAATGTGCGGAGTGCGTTTAAGTGTGTGTATAGATATAGAGGACCTGTATTTCCGCTCCAGCTGTGTTTGGAAATCTGACAGATTATTCACTACATTAATTCCCTTTATTAATCCTCTGGGTCTAGGCCAAGCCAGTGGGAAGAGCTCACAGCTGTAACCCCCACCATGCCACAGTAAATAGCTGACTCAGTTTGAGTGCTGTTTATGGGTGATATTGAAAGCAATAGATTTCATCATTGTCTCTGTGTATGAGAATTTGAGTGCGCATATACAGTATTTATGTGTTTCTGTGTTTTTGTATATTTAAATGTGATTAGATGTATTTTTTGAGTCTCAGCTCTTGTGTGCATGCAGAAACGTCTGTTTATGAGAGGAAGTGGTCTTGTGATTCACTCACCCCTGGTTTATGTGAGAGTGCAGATTTCTTTTTAACTATGTTGTAGTAAATGTTGTTGTTTAAAAAAAGGGGGAATAACAAACATCTTAAATCAACCTAAGCTGGTTTGCTGGTTAAGCTGGTCTTTTAGCTTGGTCAAACTCATATGTTTACTAAATGTGGAGAGGTTTTGGGTGCTTTTTAGCAGGTCAGGTTGGGAGACCACACTCTTAAAAATACAGATGTAACAAAAGGTCCTTTACAGCAATGCCATAGAAGAACCATTTTAAGCTCCACAAAGAACAAAAGAACCATTTTCTTACCTTTCAATAGTCTAAAGAACCTTTTCCACTACAAAGAACCAATTGTGAATGTTAAGTTTCTTTATGGCTTAACACCTTACCTAAACCAGCTGAAGACCAGCTTGGCCAGACTAGGAGACCTGTTTAAACCAGCTGAAACCAGTTTGGCTAAGATGTGAAACCATCTAGAACCAACCTAACAACCCTAACATTTAAAACACCAATTTTTCAGGCTAATAAAGCTTTATTTTGTGTACTAAAAGTGAAGCTTGTTGCCTCATGGGGGTGACACACAATATAAACAAATTATGACTAATAAGTGGTACTCATAAGATGTGTAACAATATTCCAAACCGAACCGAAAAGCCATGATACACCACCCACAGGTGGCTTCAATACAAATCAATTTTAATTGAAAATGTTTCTCTTTAGGTTTATACATTCAACATTACTCAAGGAGTGGCCAGTTATCTAACTTTGGAAACAATACGTTGTCTTCATAATATCACATTTTAATTATCTCACAGTTTAAATGTTTCTTTATGGAGAAAAAATAGAGGGAGGTATATTTTAGGAAGGGGAACCCTCACAAAAGGACCAACATATTTGTGACTCCTTGGCATTATAAAGTCTGGAAATCCCTGTTCTACAGTATTTTGTGAAATTGTGAGCGGGGGCCTGCAAATATAGTTGTGGACAACTATATTTGTTAAGTACACCTAGAAGTTATTAAGTACACCTCGGCTGTAACCTTTTACATCATTTCTTCTTTAGCAATGCTGTAAACAATCCTGACCACCAAAATTTGTTCAGCACTGTAATTACTGTAAACTAGTAGTTGCAGTGGTGTATAGAGATGCCAATCTTTTTCCTGTTTCCACAAATTATAAAATGTGAATATTTTGATATTCATTAAGAGTCGTTGACATTTAAGTGAATCCATTTAAGTTAATATTCAGTACAGAACTACAGGAAGTTTGATGGAAAATGAACATGATTCTAAATATGTTTTCTCTCATATTAGAAGATCAATCCACTCTTATGACCACATGGAGGGAGAAGCCTGAATATTCTTGGCCCTTTCGCAAAGAGCTTTCAGTGGCCTTGAATGTTCTCTTGTTGGCAGATGAGATCAAAGGGCTGCCGTTCCTTGATGTATTGAGAAATATTTATCAAACGAGACAATACAAGGAGTGGCACAAATCATAAATATTAAGTAATATAAAATGCTAACGCAAAACACATTTTAGAGAGAGGGCAGCACAGGGCCTCTCTCTCCATAAAACTAGATACTGAATCTAGGAAATAGATACTTTAAAAAAAAGTTAAAAAACATATGGCAATATAAACCAAGCATCCGGTCTTTTTCAATATGTTGCATGTTGACCATTGTACAATGTCAGTAGGTGACCTTAAATGAATGATGCCTACAAGAAGTACAGATATACTGTGTGGTCAGTTGAAGGTCAGATGAAAGCCTCTAAATGTGGACTGAGTTTTTGTGAAAGCCCAGGTAGCCATCCTCTCTTGTGAAATTTTAAAGAAATAGTTCCCTTAAATTCCCCCATGATCATTCTGTCATGATTTACTCAGCCATATGTCCTCCTAAACCTTTAAGATCCTTCAATAAATATTCAGTTAGATTCAATATAATGTTGGTACAAGTAAAGCAGTAGAAAATTAATAACAATTAGTGGAAAATCACTTAATATAGTCTAACTATGCTAAAGAGAAGATTTACTGATCACATTTGAATATTGATGAGTTCTTTTCACTGGTTAAAAAAATTATATAAGAAACTCTTAGTCAACATGCATTGTGTGATCACAGTTTCCTACAGTCATGTAATGCTTGTCTTTTTGTTGGGTAAATGGAAGATCTTTACCAGAACTTTGAAGATACATTGAAGTACATTGTATGTAAACATATAATCTGAACAAAAAGAGCTAATCTGAGTGTGGCTAACAACCATTTGAAAATTCATTGCTTATACACCGCAGAAGCTGAGTGGCCTCTGGACACGTGTGACAGCATTCTCCCCATGGACCAGAGCCAAGCCTGTGGCGGCAGATTGGCTGCAACATAAGAGACAGACCAGCTCTTGAATTTAATACCATCATAATGCTGGGTTTGTTTAGTGCCGCTAGCAAGAAGGATCCAATATCGACACGTCATTGCATCATCCATCAGCCCTGTTTCAAAAGTACAGCATTTTCAAAAGTTGTAGACCACCTTCTGTCTTTTTGATATTGCTGGTAAAGTTTCTTTCAAAAAGTAGCAAATGTGAGATTATAAGATAGTTGGTAATATTTAATTTATTAATATTTAAATATATATTTAATATTGACATTTTTGAAGAAGTTTGATTCTTTTAAAGTTCTTGAGAATTTAACTGTTTGTGAAAGGAGAAATGCTATGTATCACTTATGCATAAAGGAGTCCATGATATTGCCAACTGGGATGCTTAATACATAATCATTGTCATAATCATTTTATATTAGTTTGGAGTAACCTGTGAAAATATGTCAATTTTTTCGTTTCGTATAGATTGACATGTAGAATTATATACTGTATGTGTAAATACATTATGTTGCAGTGTTTACTCTACCACTAAACCTCCATTTTTAAGGCTTTGCAACAAGCTTGTGCAATTTCTTTCATGACTTTTATGCATCAAACACATTTAGTAACCCTTCTGTGTTGTAGCAACAAATTGCCTCTAATTGTGCCAAAATAGTTGCAAAGATACATAATCAATAGTGTAGGACAGCTGTTTCCAAAGGAGCCTTTAAACACAGCTGCTGCTGCTGCACCCGGTGCCCCCCTCCACTTCCCACCTCACTCCCCCTCTCCCACTCTCTCTCTTTTTGACTCGTCCTCCACCCATGTTTTTCATTTTCTGTTCGCTTTCAAAAGCTGTCACCTTAACAACGGGCTGTATAATAAGTCCCTTTTCCCTCATGAGCCCTGAAAAAGAAAACCGCCCTGAGCTGGGTGCTGGTTTGCCCCTCTTTGTAGTATATGGAATTAAAGCTCTCAGAATGACTGTTAGAAAACATTTTATTAAGGTTTGAGAAGCCCTTGGCTACAGTTGGGAACAGGGGGACTATTGTCCCTGAGTCTTGTAGAGGCTGCTGTTCAGCCTAATGGTAGCTCTGTGGTGCTAGGGTGAAAGTTCAGTATTGCCTGTTAGCTGTTAGTTGTGTGATTTCTGCCCTTTTAATTGTTTTGTTTGTGTGTGTGAGTGTGTGCTTTGTTTGTTACATAGTTACGACTATGTAATCATCTCTCTCTTTCTCTCTTGCTTTGTTTGAATCAGCTGAGGCAGCATGTTGTTGTGTTGAGATGAAACATGTGGTTTTTGTTAGTAGGGACTGGGTGTCTGGCACCATGATATTCACTGGGGGTTAAAGGGAGATGGGAGGGGGTGCAAGGGTAATGGGACATGGAGATTGAAGATCCTGTAGAAGGATGGGAATTAAGGAAAGAAACACACCACCATTGTGTAAATTTTTTTCTTTACACATGCTGTCACACTTTCCTTTATTACCGGCAAGTACACAAAAATGTATACTACACTGCTAAAAAGACCAGCATGGCTGGTCGCCAGTATATGTTGTGTTTGAAAGCTGGTCTTCAGAGTAGGGTTGCTGCTGACCCCATCAAACATCTTAACCAGTATCTAACCAGCGAGACCTCAGTCAGCCAGTCTACTAGAAAGACCATGCCTGTTAACCAGCTTTACCAGCCAAGTTGACTATGCTGGTCCACAAGCTACAGTAGACCAACACTAGTTTAGTCTGTTTAAGCTGTCAGGTAAAATGACAAACACATCATACACCAATGGTTTTCTTTATTCCCATTATTGTATTTCATGTACAGGTTTTGAATTTCACACTTCTTTAATGCATTATCTACTAGGTCACTAAATACAAATTATGAACTGTCCAATGTGTGTATATGTCTTTGCAGCTGGAGCAAATGCTGTTGCAGCAGTCAGGAGATTCAGACCAGCAGAGTGTGTGTGGTGCAGAGCAGGACTGGATAAGGGAAAATGGCAGATCTTACAGGTTGAAGCTGCAGGCCTATCAGGAGAGCCAGCATAGACAGGCCCAGCTAGTGCAGAAACTACAGGCCAAGGTTCAATGCTTGATATCATTCAATCAATTCTCTCATTTAACCATTGTGGTTTTCAAAGTTTGAGAAGGTTCTTGATTTTTTGGGGGAAAAAAACATGTTTAAATTCTGAGGCATTAAAGAGAGTGACTTCAAGATGGTTTGATGGAGTTGGCAAAGTGCAGCATCTTACATTAAGTTGCAGATAAAACAACACTGTGTGTGTCTGTGTTCACAGTTGCTCCAGTATAAGAAGAGATGTGGAACTCTAGAGCAACAGGTGCTGGAGAAAACCTCGGAGTCGGAGAAACTAAGGCTCTCGGTACGTCCCACTGGGATAACTGAAGAAGAAACGAATCACTCCTTCACCTAAAGAGCAACACATCAAAACACAGCTGGAGTTTTTTTAATTTAAGCAATAGATCTGCTGCTGTGGTATTTGGCATGTGGGGAGTAAACTAGTCTGTCTGTTTTTAGCTGCAGTCTCACCTAGACTCCTCAGCACAGCGTCTCCAGTGCTTTAAGCAGGAGCACAGTCTGGATGTCCAGAGTAAACTCAGTCTGCTGGAGGATGAGCAGAAACGGTGAGAAAGAGAGAAATACAGTATAAGCTACTGACACAGAGAACTTCAGAGAAACATGCAGGAGGACAGATCGGAGGGAGAAAACTTGGGAGAGACAATCAGCCAAATAGCGCACGAGGAGTTGCTGTTTGGAACCAGTAGGGAGTTGTAAATTTTGGAAAATGAGAATAATAATCCTTGTAGAGAGGTTGTCTTTCGTTTTATCACTTGCTAGAGGGACAGTGTCCTGCGCTATTTGTCCACTAATAAACAAAGCTTGAGCAACATTTTTCAGAAAGCAAATAGTAATAATAAAAGGCTGAATCATTCTAAATTGGCGGGAGGTGTCAAAACAAATGGTATCCAGAGTTAATTATCACAGCCTTGTTCGCCTTCTTAGCCAAACAGTTTACAGCACTTTATACAAACTGCCAACTTACCATCCCAGATGCCAGCCATTAAAAGATTATGATTTACTTTGCCACTCAATTGAAGGAGCTATTGCAAACTCTGGGCCATTCGGCTGCCAAGCTCTCATTAATAACCTCAGTTTTTCTGTTATAGTCCACACTGGAGAGTAAAGTGCATCTGATCATCTGTGGCTTTGCATACACTTAACACAGATCATTTAATTTTCTCTGTCAGAGAAGTCAACTGTGAGAATTTCATTTAGCAATTACCTCAGATTAGCAGAGTAGAAATACATTTACATTAAGAACGAAAGCAATTTGCCTTAGCATTAAGATTGGTTAGAAGGATCACAACCTAAGAGTTAAAGTTAGAACACAGATTTGCCTACAACAATTCTTACTTGAAATGGTAGCTGTGTTTGAAAACCTGGTTTTCAACTGATCTGATTTGGGAGACCATCTTGGACCAGCAACAAACCTGCCACCAGCAGGTCATACTAACGTATGATGGTCAGGCTGGTTTATGACACTTAATTGCGGTTTGACCAGCTAGAAATGATGTTTTAAACTACAGCTACTATCTCAAGATAGTACCAGGGAATTGAGCTAATCTACTGATTGAGCACATCCACATAGCTTTGATCTTCTCTCTTTTCCTCACTACTTTGATCACTTTGTCAATCGCCCTCGCTGTGTCAAACTCTGGCGTCAATCGTAGCATGTAACTGGGTGGGTTCTGCCATGAATGATGTAAATATCCCTGTAAATTATTTGACAAGCTAATCTGGTGGCAATTAGGCTAAAGCTGACATGGACTTTATAAAACTGTCACGCACATTTCCTTTAAACGTGGCTGGCAACGCAGAATGTGAAGTGGACCTTTATGAGCTTGTAAACATAGAAGCTGATAGAAGCCGCACATTGGAAAAGTGGAGCGGGGTGAGATGATGTGAGAAGTTTAAAAAGAATATTTGGCTCGTGGCTTAACAGGTGGAGGCTACAGTGCTCTGAAGCAGTTCCATATATTTCACAGGTGTTCTGGTTTGAGCCAGGTCAATGCGCTACTCCGGGAACAACTAGAACAGGCTAACGAAGCCAATCAGGCACTGACGGAGAGCCTGCAAAAGGCACGAGAGGAGGCAGAGCAGAGGGACACGCGACTGAGGAGGGAACTTGAGGTGAGAGGGAGGAGAAAAAGGGAGAGAGTGCAAAGGAAGGAGAGATCTGCCGTGTATGTTTTTATCCAAATCCACAGTTTAAGGAAAATCTTTCCTTAATCCAACCCAATGAAACTCAACTCTGGAACTTGTGGAATTCCACCCTGGTGCCTGTTTTGTCAGTCTGGACACTGTCTTTGTTTTAAATCATTGTTGTGATTTTCTCAGCTGTTGTTTCCTGTGAAAACATTCCAGTGGATTGGAAAAAAAAGAGTGAGAATTCATTGCTCTGTGCAAACATCTGGTGATATTGAGGAGCTCATGTAGGTTTTAGTCACATACAGTCAAGAAAAGTGTACAGTACCATTTGTGTATTACTGTGTGAGTGTGTACACCTACAGATGTATATGGAGCCATGTGCTTGTGAATATGTATGTATGTGTGTGTGGCTGCATTCATTATTTTTCATGTGTGCATGTGCATCAATAATTTCATCAATAATGGACACATCTTTAACCTGGCATCCCATTTTTTACTGAACCTGCCGGCCATATGACCATATCGCCCTGTGCCTCCCTCCAGATGAGTACGTCCCGAATGGGCCGTGAGCAGGCCCGTGTGCGATCTTTGTGGCGCCAGGCTGCCTTTCTGCGTAACTCTTTTGCCCAGCTGCGGGTCTTTGCTGATAGGTGAGTGTTGTAAGTGTGCAGCCATAATTGACAAAGTACCACGGCCACAGAAACATCATGACCCCATCCTTTCGAACTCACCGTCATTTATCCCCGCCCGAGATCAAAGCACAGTGGGTCACATGGGACTCCCCTCACCCATCCTTACCACATCCTCCAGGGAAAAGTGATGGTTAGATTGCCCCCCAGATTAGCCTTGAACCATCCATCAGAGCCAAGCTTGATGAGGGCTCGGCCTGTGTAAATGCTGTGATCATTGTTGAGTAATTTGCTGTAATGTGAATTACTCAACACATGGACAGCGGAGAAAATGTTCACGACCCTAACTCACACACGACACTCTTCAAAGAGTTTATTCCCTGATCACAAAATGTAGCCTTATAGTTTCAGCCATCTGGCTTTTGTCAGTCACGAACAAAACATTTCCTTGGGAATGCTCTGAACCCAAGAGAACATACTTCTTTAGTTGTTTAAGGAAATTTCATTGCTCTCCTTGGTTCGCCCCTGTAATAGTGGTGTTGTGCTTACAGGAATCTGTCGGACATGCGAGCAGAGTGTGCAGTGACTGGCCGTCGTCTTCACGTGGCCTGTGTGAATTTGGAGGCTAATATAAGTCAGCAGAGCACCCCCGCTAGTAACAAAGTATCTGCGCTGGAGAATCAGCTGAGAGACAAGCTAAGAGAGGCTATGCAGCTGCAGTCCCGCTTTGATGCGGAGAAAGTAGAGCTTAACTCCAGGTCTCTCCAACACGTTTGTCCGTTTACATACACGTCTCATTCATTTTTCACCTGAGTGACATCATGCTTGAACAGCATGCTAAGTACAATAAGTACACACAGTATGTACAGCAGCTGGGGTTAAATCACGTTTTTTAAAGGATTTTGCAGCGTCATATATATAAGCACCTATCTCTGGATAACTTCAATACTTTAAACTGAATTATTGATGTCCTGAACTCACATCTCCTAGAAGACTCATTGTGCATTGAGTGCTGACACACAGGGAAGGTCAACATGGATTGCCTCATCTATCTATGCGGCATGCCAAAAACTAGAGAGAGATAGAGAGAGGGTGTCTCTTTATTATCCGCTGTGTTCTTTGATTACTTGTATAATGTATCAGCAGTCTCTGACATTTTCTTTTGTGATCGGATCCATGGATCTGACAGAGGAGTGTTTGGGTCTTAAGATGAATGGAGTTATTGCAGCTTTTCTCTCCTAGATCTTTTTATTAGTCACAGTTTTAAAATAGGGAAAGCAAAAATTCTTCTCCACTGTAATAATACTAAATTTTAGATGTTTCGATTCAAGAAAAGGTAGCTAAATAAGCATGAAATGAGCAATATAGAATTTTTTTCCATTTATGATTTTTAAAATTGTGGTTGAATGTGGGCTCACACAAATGACATTTTTAGATTTAAGATTTTTTAATCATACTTAGTAGTATGATTTCAAGCCAATAACTTGCAGAGAAAAGCAACTGGCTAGGTTTGTATGCTGTTTTTGAAATTGCTGACAAACATGTAACGTGAGTGTTTGTTTGGTCTAATGTGTATGCAGTGTCTAACACATTTGTGCAAATATCTGCAGAATTCTGGAATTAGGTGAAATGGTAAAGCAACTCCGAGCACAGAACAGTGAGAAGGAAGGCAATCTGACAGCACTGCAGTGTAGCTTGGAAAGGATGGTGAGACCACAGATGAATGAACATGACACGATAGAATCATGGTGTAACTTTAATTGAAAATGGTGGCCTTGATCAAGCTCAGTCTCCTCCTCAGTTACTTTTGTCTGGTGTGTGTCATGACTTTTTAAGAAGCTGCTCTTTGATCCGCACAGGAAATAAGTTGGTGCGAGGACAGAACTGAGAGGGATGCCTTACGCAGCGAGATCGGCAGTCTGCAACAGATACTCCACAACATAAATCAGGTCTAAGAGACATGAATATATTTTACGTTGCATGTAATAAACGTGGTTCACCCAAAAAATAGCAGTATGTTCAACCAATAGTTCAACCAATAATGGGAAATTATGTTTATTTACTCACAGGTTGTTACAAACTTTACATGTATTTTTTCATTTTGCACAAATAAATCTATTTACACAACTGGTGTCCTACCACAGATGTTAAAAATAACCAAAAAGTAGTTCATATAATTTGTGTTCTATATTGTAAAGGCATACAGTAGTATTTATAGATCTTCGGTCAGGGTTTGCGTCCTGGCCGCATCTTGGTTTAACACCAATTTCTTCTTTTGTGCTTCACAGAAAAAAATAACAGCATAGTTTGATAACAACATTAGCATGATTAAATAAAGACAGAATTTTCATTTTAGGGTGAACTAATGACCTATTGGCGTAATTGTGAGTCAAGATAATTACTGACGGGCTGATTAGGATGACAGGATCGATTTTGAAACTGAACTTAATTAAATGATGTGGTAACAGTTCTTAATAATATTTACACTAATTTCATGTAATGTCATGTTGAAGATTTTAAAATAATTGGTAATATAATGTCATTGCCAACTCTTCTCATGTTCCCTGTTAGGTGGTTCGAGGAGAGTCTACAAAAGATGATTCTCTCTCTATTTTCTCTTCTCAACAAAACTCCGATACTCTGATAGCTGTGCAAAAAACCCTTTTCCAGCGACAGACGCAAATTCAGGTTAAACAAAGTCTCCTGAACAACATCCTTATATGACACATTGTTTAATATACAGAGACCATTTGTTTATTGATTTCCCTGAAAACTGTTTGTTTGAGCATCCCAACCAGCCTGACCTAACAACATTGGCTCAACCAAGTGTTATTATTTCTTGTCTCTTACTAGTTGAACCCAGGTTTAGTATGTAATGCATTGTATTTATAATACAATAGCGTTTTTAAATTAATGACAATGTCTTAAGGACCTCCAAGCTCGCTCAGAAGCATCCCTGGAGCAGATTTCCACTTTGAGAGATCAGCTGCATGTGGTGGAGAGTGACCGCAGAAACCTGGAACATAGACTCCAGAAGTTTGAGCAGGAGAACCAGCTGTTGGAGAGAGCTGAGGAGGACAGCACCAG
>JAZGTK010019950.1:0-11181 GCA_036877625.1 Ambastaia sidthimunki
TCCTAGAGACAAATTTAACAAGTGTTAACAGTGGTTGATATGAAGCTTTTGAAGATAGTACAATGTTAGCCATGTTAGCACCATTAATTTTTTGAAAGACATTTAGAATTTTTTTGGGGCACTTATTCTGATATTCATGAGCAGAACAGAATATTCTGCTTTATATTCTTAGTCTTATAGAAATAGTTTGTTCTTTTCAGAAATTATGAATACATTTTATACATATTTTATGCTATTTTTCCAGTGTTTTCTGTACAAACATTCACACAGACTGTCACAAAAAAAATGTTTTTTGTGTCAGTCTATTAAGGTGGTATTAGCCATTGTAGATAAACCCACCCCTAATCAGCACATAAACACTAAATAAACTGTGGGTGGTCACTTCACTAAGTGGGCAGATCTTGGCCATAATAAGCTGCAATCAGCACCAGACCTTAGGCCGTGGAATCAAATATCTGGCTATGCAAGACTAATGTAGACCAGAAGTCAAAAATCTCAAAAACTAGTGAAACAGAGAAGGACCACAGTGTCTAAAGTGAACTCGCATCATTGTTCTGATTGGAAAACTGAAACTACGTCCACTGATTACGTAACCATCATCTCCAATTCTGACGGTATCTATTTCTATACGCTGAATGAGGTAGAAACATCATGTAATTCTGCCTGCGAGTGATTACACAATGAATGAGCTACACAGTCTAGCACATCCTTTCCCTAAGGCCCGTAAATGTGCCCGTGTGTGATTGTGTGTGTGTGGGGGGGGAATTAATACTTGATGACACCCTCATCAACACCCCGTCCAGTCCTCATGCTCTCTGGATCCCATTACGCAAGACTAACCACGAGACCACCTGCCCCACTCAGTTCCTCCTATAATGATGTAAACACACTCACAGAAACACAAACAACACAAACAAGTGCTTGTGCCCACACCAAAGCATATGTGTCCGCAAATAGGTTTTCACACAAATCAAGTGTCCGCATATGCGTCACACCGTCCCGCTGTATGTTACGAGAGCCACATACACATATGCCTAATAACCACACACACTCCACGAAGCCCACTGTGTGTGACTTCAGGTTGCTTGGTAACCAGCCAGTCAACACGGCAGGATTCCGTAAGGTCCTGGAGCGCCACAGCACGGCCCAGCAGCGTCACTAAATACATTGAACGTCATTACATAGTGGGGGACTGTGTGTGTGTACGCGCGTATGTATGTGCGCAAACCGCGTCTCCACACATATAGAGGCATGATTTCCATTCCCCTTAACACATTTGGCAACTACCCCGATGGAAGATTTAAAATAGTTCCGTGAGTAATGACGGAAGAAAAGAATGTTGAAAGAATGTTCCATGTTCGACACAAGACTCACTTTTCCAGCAGTATATGATGCGTGATGTTAAACACAGCAGAAAATACATTTTATAACATTTTAAAATTTGTAATTTGTAAAAAATGTAAAGGTTACATTTTTGGATAAAGCACTTACATAAATTACTTAGTAAAACTTAATATTATAAAGTATATGAGTATACTTTGTATACTTTTAAAACTAAGTGCAAATACTTAAAAAGTGTGTGTAGGGCTGTCAAAATTTAACATTACAACATTCTACCTGTGTGTTTTCCAAATACTGGTCAGATTATTCAGATATTCAGAGGCATACATTTTATACATAAATTAAATTAAACTTAATTAAATTAAAGAGACTGTTCACAAAAGTAATTTTTATGGTGGAATTTAATTATCATAGAAGCATAAAAATGTAAAAAAAAACACCATGTGCGAAACGCTGTTATTTTTAAAAAAGCAATGCAAAGAGCATCAGATTACTGCAGGCCAGGGAAGAAAACTGATCAACAGACGATTACATGCAAATGCAGGTTATTTTCATTTTAAGTATTGAAAAAAACTCACAATTCACTGCATTGTGATGCCACTTTTAGAAAGGCTGGATGTCATACTGTAACAATGACGTTTTTAAAAACCGAGAGGCAAGTAAAAAGTATTTCCTGTGGTTATTGACATCACGCCACAAATCGATAGAGCTGAACTAGTACCAAACCGTAAACGTTTGTAAATGCTAATGATACATTTGTATCCGATTTTTCAACGGTCACTCAGAATTGGATTTCTGCCTTCTCTCAGCAGTCTTTTAAATGGGAAATGATGGAATTTGCAGGGGAATTTACCATGTCTGCATGTTAAAGGTCATAGCATGGAAAAAAAACAGCAAAAACAAACACACACACAAAGAAAGAGAGAGAGTGATCCAAGCATAACAGCGGTTGAGAACGGACCTACGTCAGTGGATCTGAATGGTACAGTACAGCAACCAGGCCAAAACAAATGGCTGGCTGCCTCTGACTTTGGGGATCTGTGCCATTCTGATGTGCATGATAACATCAAACCGCTCCGTCTCCGCCATGATGGGAAAACAAAACGCGGCCCAAAAAGGTCAGTGGCGTGCAAATATCAGTAGTTTATTATATAAACACACAAACTCAAATAGTGTGTGAAGTTCTGACACTTTTTTCTCCACACACACACACACACAGATCTCACACATGGTGAGGACACAGACAGTGCTGTCTAGCTCTCCACAACAACTGAGTTCCTGCTACTTTATGACGTCAAAGCAGGCCTCAAATACCCCCCAGGCTCCTTCCTTATGGCGGCTTACACAAGCATACACACTCTTCCTACAGAACATATGCAGACATCAATACACTCCAATATTGTTTCCTCTTTCAATACATCTGTGTTTACACTCAACCTGCTGTTCAAGGGCTTGGAATCGGAAAAGAGAAGAAGGGGTGGTGGGTAAATCTCACAGCTTAGTCAAGCTAGTTAAGAAAATGGCTAGTTTATATATGAAAATCAAACGGGACAAATAATGTAGAAATATGTAAAACATTATTGAAACATTCTTTTTCTAAAAAAAAATTTTTCTTACTGTATTGCACCATAAATTTACTTTTGAGTTTGTCTGAAACTTTCATTGCTCTCAATGATAATTCTCATCACTGCAATACAGTAATGAAAGTCATATTTGCATTTATATTGTTATTTGTGATTTATTTATAAATATTTATTAATATGAGTATACATGCAGTACAACACTTACTACCAGGATTTATAAATACTTCACAATTAAAATAATAAATCATTAAGTCCCAATTTCTTGTGACGACAATTCTCAGAATAAGAAACTGTAAATAGCATTAATTTTAATGAAAATAATGCAGCTTTAAATAACAGCTGTTCTTCTTTAAACAGCACCCAAAATAATTACAGTTTTAACAGGAAAACACAACCTTATTTCTACAGCTATTGCTAATAACTTTGTAATGTGGCATTTTCCCTTCATTATTTGAAACTGACCTGTTCTTATACAATTAAACCAATGCTTATAACTCAGAAATTATGCTCAGAATGTTTTAAACTTTCTCTTTTTTCTTGCCACTCACACACTTCTGTGAAACACGTCCATAATGCTGCCCTATACAGTCATACACCTAGACATCACAGCTTTTTTGTTAAACACAGGAGCAAATTTTAAGACACAATAAACTAGTTAAACATCTTTTCCAAGCCCTAAAAAAACACAAATATGCCACCCTATGTTTTATGATGGTGATTTCCTGTCATGGTAGGTTGGTGGGGTTCAGACTGTTTGGGGTCTATAGGCGAAACCAGACAATGACCTCATTCAGTGACCACATGCCGGCCCTGATATTTTGGGCTTAATTCCATGATAGCTCAACTAGTCATGTGGGAGGCATGTTGTCCAGGCCAGTGAAATATTGCACAGAACCTGCTGAGGGACGGCAGCAATTAAGCGGCAGAAATAATCCACAGAGATGAGTTGACTGAGATTTTAAGCAAGCAAGAGATTTTTAGGGAGATACAATAGCAAGTTGCCTCTTTTAGAAGAACATAAGGCAGGAATGGGTGTATTTGTGCACTGGGAGTACCATGGCGTCCAGAAGCTGGATGCATCGCTGGAGCTCTGGTCTGGTCTCACAGTAGAGGCGGAACAGAAGTCTCCCGATGGGCTGCTTCTCACACAGGCTGAAGTAATCTCGCTCTGAGACACATCAACATTACGTCCAGTCAATTACAGTCCTAGTTTAATTCACAGTTGCAGGGTCTACAATTTATTTTTGCCAATGGCTGGTGAGTAGGGAACAGTTACGAGCCACAAAACTGTATTTTGTATCATTACTATAACAAAAATACTTTTACATTTTAGACGCATTAATGCTCAATTTGCATTACTATTAAAATTAGTATTTAAACTATGATTCTCCCAGTGAAAGAGAGAAACATAACATACAATTAGGCCAGGAGCAAATCACAGCTGAGAAAGTACCACAATGACAGGAACTACAAGATACACTTACAAGACACAAGTGTGTCGACACTTACCGATGGTTTTGCTCAATTCTGTGCACTGGCTGATATGAGGGAAGCGAAGAATCTCCCTCCATTTTTTACTCCTTCCTTTCCGTTTTCCCCCTCCACCTACATGAGAAAGAGACAAAAGTAGCCTTTAAAAACAATTTCTGAACTACATCAATGCAAGCTCATAGTATAAGATACAGCCCCCTTAGACCTTGCGGTACTCCTCATGAGTCTAGAGTGTGCCGCATTGCATGTTGGGTAATAGTCCACTGTGAAGTTCTCACCACTGTGGACTCTCCAAAACACATTGAGCGTGCCCAGCGGCCATAAAAAGGACGCTTGTGAGGGCCATTCTAAAACCTAAAATGACAAATGGGATGCCCTGTGGTCTGATGTGAGTACCAGTTTAGTACTTTAGACAGGTCCACAAAGTTTTTCTTTGAATGATGTGTGTGCAAAACGAATTTCTACCAAACCTTTTAATACTAAAATTTTAATAAGTCTCCCTTGTCTTAGTGTGCAAAATTTAATTTTTTTTTTTTTAAAGTTTTTATTTTTTATCAAAATTTAAAAACTTTTACCACTTTGGAAATAACTTTCATGTTGATGTAAAGCTGTGCAGGCAGGAAAAAATAATAACTAATATTATTACAGTATATACCATTTTTTTAAAGATCAATCGAATCCATGTTACTTCATGGTAAATATTCATATTCACTCAGAAACAAATCACACTACAGAAGTTTAATGCGTTGCAAATGCAGTTTCATGCTGTTTTTAATGTCAGGATACTTTATTTGACCACTAATTAGCTTTGAACCTCGTAAATTCTCCCCATGACTTTGAACATGTGCAGTATAATAAAACATGTCAACATCTGGTCTTTCCGTCCGAGTGTATGCAAGCTCTAGTTTAAACGACATTTTTGACGTCAGCACAAGTCAAAAATATGCATTCCCTCCTGAGAGAAAAGCAGAGCTTTTACAACAAACCGAAGTGTGTTTTGCAACTGTTTGTCTTATGAAACGCATCCAGCCCAATAAAACAGAACTGCTTTTGGTGCATGTTCATTAGTTACACAAGCGTTCTTTATCACTCCTTTCACTCCGGATTTGAATTCAGGGAGAAGGGGAGGTCTGGCGTTCTTGCTCTGGAATGGGAACATGCCTTGTCTAGAGAAATTCCCGTCAGAATGAAGCATTTAGCCATAGAGGATTCCAGCACTGTGAAAAACTCTGAAGGTTTCCAAACACACACACACACACACACACACAATCAGGGTAGTTAAGGCCCAAGAATGGCTCTTAAGGACAATAATCTCTTGGAGTTTTTAAAGTGTACACAAACATGACATGCTTCACTTATTAGCAGCCATTGTCCCACAAATCACAGAACAGTTTTAACGCCAAGAAACATTGTTTTTTCCCACCAAATGGCAGGATCATTGGAGAAATGTTAATAAACATCCATAAAACAAAGTTTAAATGTGTGTTATGTGGATAAAAAATGGTGCTATGTGGATAAGAATAAAAAAGGATAAAAGATGGGCACTTCAATAAATCCTGCCCCAACTTCCTGTTTTAAAAGAAACTTCCTGCATCTGAAATCACATACTGTGACAGTGTGTACTTAATTAGATTAAGTACCTATTTATCAATGTTTAAATGGTACACTGATATAGTATGTGTGAGTGCAGTATGCATACATTCCGGACATACTACAATCACCATGTTTTCATTGTCATGTGACCCGTATGTTAATTCACCTATGACATACCAACAACAGCTGCGAGATTAGTGTCCATCCGATGCATACTTATATCTTGGCAGGAGCAGTAGACCATCCGGGTATTTCTCACATACAGTTTTTTGCATACTGAGGTTTTGGACATAATATTCCTCTGTATACTGATCCACCTACTATATAGTATAGAAATAGGTGGTTTCGGATGCAGCCACTATGTTGACACAGAAAAGACATGCACATGTCAAGCCATTTTGTGGGGTCTTTAAATAAACATGAGAGCAACATTATGTTAAATCAATTAGAACTGGCATGGTCTAGTGTTTGCAAATACAAAGAACCATAGAATCAAATTCACCAGCGTTTATTTGGAAGACCCCATCATTACATGTAATTATTTCAAATCGTTTGTTAAATTGTCTTCAAATCATACTTTTTTGTGAGACATCACATTCAATGTGTGTGTTCCTACAAGTGGTTACATTTAGATGTAACTAAGACCCAGTCAGCGACTTCAGTTTTAGGTCTGCATCAACTTTAGCTGCAATAAACCCAGTGTTCTGATCTGTATAAATGGACTGCTTGCCAAAACCCTGCTTACACATATATAAAATGTGTGTGTTTGAGTTACAGGTATAGGGGAATGAAAGGGTAGAAGGACTGGTGCCTACATTGTCCCAGATAAAAACAGATGCCAATGAAACCTGGGAAAAATGTTAGGTCTGATAAAGCCAGAGCAATGCATTCAAATCAAAAATTGGGACAAAAATGGAACCTGTTTTTCGGGGACGTGCCACAATGGTCAACTAGTCAACTAACCTAACAAGTGACCAGCTGATTAGCCAGACTTGAGAATACATTTTTTTGTGACAGTGCTTGTAAACAGACCTGATCTTCAAATAATTCAATAACAGGAATGCAACTTTCAGAGAATTTCTGACAATGATATGTGGAGAGATGGATTAGTGATGTTGCATGGTGTACCAATACTAGAAAAGTACTGCAATACACTGCTATTAAAAACAGATTATCTGTCATTTAGTGATGACAGATAGTGATGTCATAGTGATGTCATTTAGTAATTCAAACTCAAAATAAAATTGAATATACGACTCAAAAAGAGTCGTATATCCTGTTTTTTGTCAATGTGTGTGCAGCAGGGCAGTGTGTGTGTGTGTGCGTGTGTGTGTTTGTGCGTGTGCACACTGGGCACGTCAAACTTTCTTTCCTCTCACGTGCAGTGCAGCTTTCATGGTCACAAAATGAGAGTCGCAGTGGCAAAAATAAGCGCTCATGCCATCTTCACAGTTTGTCAACAAAACAGACGTGCGAAATGGCACTATTCTGCTTACATAGCCGACATTTAGGGCAAGCACACAGACAAAGCCTGTCTGTAAAAATGTTTTAAATTTACACAGACCAAGACAGCCAGCACGGCCAACTTAACAAAGCATCTCGCCAAAAGGCATCCCAATCTGTTTAAAAATTTAAAGACTTAAAGGCAGCAAATGTGAATCATAACATTAATCTACATGATGCTCATGTCTTTAAAGTCAAACATGTAGCTTGCCAGTTTTTGTGAAAATATATTGTGTGTAGTAATGCTTTACAATAAAGTTCTATCTGTTAACATTAGTTTACTGACAGTGTATAACTTCTTCAGCATTTATTATTCTGAGTTCATGTTAATTTCAGTATTTACTAATACATAATAAAATAACACTAAAATAATACATAATAAAATGTAGTGTCTGTTTACATTAATTAATATACAAAGGACTATTAGGAAAAGACAATGATTAATTGTATTGGTATAAACCAACTAATTCACATGAATTAATCAGAAGTTTCTCAATAAAAACTGTAAAATGTTGCTCATTGTTAGTTCATATTAGCTAATGCACTAAGGTTAATGAACTGAACCTTATTGTAAAGAGTGAGGTTTTTAAGTTTTTTGTTTTGTTTAAACAGTTTAGGTTCCTGTTCCACCTTTATTTTCCTTAAATTAATAAATAAATAAAAACAAAAGTTCCATGTGTTCAGTCACCTATTAATAATTTACTTTCAATCATTTTAGTTTTTTGAAATGATGATCAATTCATTATTGGTATAAAAATATTTTACTGTATTATTTATTATTTTATTGAACAACACAATAATTTTGATATTATGAGAACACTACTTGCTAGCATGACCGATCATTAAAGGCTGAAAAAGGTGTACACAGCTTCACATACAAGCATGCCCCAAAATATATCTGAATTCTTCTGAAAACTTTCAAGGGTTAGCTCACCAAAAAAATAAAAGTTTTGTAATCATTTAGTCACCCTATGTTCCAAAAACTGTATGACTGAGGCTGTCAGTCATTCATGTTTTGCCTAAATTTTTCTTTTGCATTCAACTGGAGTCATACAGGTTTGGAACAACATGAGGGTAAAATGAGATTTATTTACATGAGTAAATAAAAGACTTTTAATTTTTTGTCATAGCTTTACAGCTAAAACAGCTGAACTGTCCTTTCTCTTCATAAATATAATTAGAGATGACAACACTGACCTTGACTGACTTTTCTAAAGTCGCATGAGTGCACATGTACCTAGGCAGTAAAGAGTGTTATAAAGGAAAGCTGTTTCCAGCATTTGGCATTTACAAATGCTTGGCAAGCTCACCATGTGTCAGCACATTTAACTGTTATCAGTAACAAAGTGAGTAAGGATTCAGTCCAAGAATTCCAGCCATGGCATGAAATAGGCCACACCACTGCTAAACGTGTGTGTGTGTTATCTGCAATAAGCAATGACAGGCCTTTGTTGCTATATAACAATTGACATTCCTTAAACTCTTTTTTGTTCTATGACTTTGTTTTATGGTGACGATTTCTAAAACTCCACTTCAGTAATGCTGGGTGTTTATTAAAAACGATTGTTTCGTGCTAAATAAATGACCCTATTTTATTTAAATTAAAAAATGAGGACCATTTTCGAATAAACACTGCTGTACGCTGGATTTTTGCATTTAAAAAGCATTTAAAAGCATTTTAAGAATTCTTTATTTATTTTCTGCTTGATGTCAAACAGTCATAATGTTTCTATGAAATGTCAAATTTGAGAGGCAAAGCATGGACACTCTAGACAAAGCAAAGAGTGTGGTGGTGTTTGTTTCTACCGAAAGATTGAGATGTTTCTGGGGGGCAACCTTTGGCCAGTGGGTGTGTTGACCCCAGCCAATAACAATGTACAGGTGAGGGGCAGGGGACATGGCTTCTGAGGGTGCTCCACCTGAGAAGGGGCTGAGAGGTTAAACATACGTTTTTGGTCCCTACATTATTCATAAAATTCGATAATTCTGATAACTTTACTATTTTACACACTTTGGAAATAATAGTAATTGAGTGAAAAAAATGTGCTGTGGGCTGAAAGTGTAGTAAGTTACTGGTATTTCCTCAAGTTATCTTATTGAGTATCTTATTTTACACAGTTCTTCTGTCATAAATTTCTCCCTAGCGTATTCTGATTATTCAATGCATTTGAATATCGATAAGAATGTATTACCCTCAACTCAATTTGAAGACATTCTACCAGGTTTTATTTTTCCACTGATTTTAAAGTGCAAAGACAGACCATGCTGAGACGTATAGGACAGCATGTATAGGACCATCAACTGTTTGTTCACATTTATAATATTATAACTAAACGAGTATTAGTTATAAGTAAAGTTATACAGTAAAAACTTTTTTTACAGTAAAAAAATGAGTCGCTGTGTCCAATTATTGACTGGTGGTTTTTGTGGATTTTGACAAATAGAACAGTGCCACGGCTCTGGCAACTTTTATAGAGTACCCTTGTTGTACATCAATACACTAAACTGCACACCATAGACAATGACAGGAAATCAATCCATCATGCCTTACTTTGCACCCTTACAATCACATCAAAAGTGTTACAATTCTCCTCCTCAGAGGCAGTATTGCGCTGAAGAATTGGTAAGCCCGTTTAATTTGTTCCACCAGGCTCGTTCAGGCTACACCCTTTGTTTCATGTTTGTTTTATGGCTGTGACATCATCTTCTACATGATATAAAAATACACATGCATCTGGTTACCGCTTCACCCCACCATAAGCGACAACTCTTTTAACACTCCTTTAATGTCTGAACACACACACCCTCCTGTGTGATGGTAACATGTCATCATTTTACTGCAGCAGTGTAACCGAAAGCCATTTTACTTGGTGATTCAGTCTTTAGAGAGCACATTACAACTGGAAATAAATGTGTATTATATAACAATTTGAATAATGGGAAACTGAGTTGTTATAGTAACGACAACTGTAAAATAAAACAATAGAATAAACTGAAGAACCTGTGCACGTAATTAAGCTCACCAGTCTGTGAGAGCTGCAACAATAAGGATCTGTTTATTGACCGCAGTCCACAAACCCGAGTAAAGCACACTTTATGACACAATTTTATGCCACCTCAGTGTGTAACAGCCCTAGAAACTGCAGTGTAGGGTCACTTTAAATGTATTTGTAAAACATAGGGCTGCCCCTAACAGAAGAGAAAAGGCCTAGTCGAACAAATTTTAGTCTATTAGCCACAGAAGAAAATGAAAAACTGCAAAGTCTGTGACAGTCTGTGGACAGATATGTGGTAATTATGAAATCAAAGGACATCAAAAGTGTTCATTTCGAGAAGTTCATTTCACCAAACAGGTGACGTGCAAGTTCTCAGGCAAACGTTCGCCCGAAATTCATCAACCTCAAACATCACTTATTATTTGAAACACAAGTTGTAGCTTAAAGTCAGTTGCTTTACATGACCATGTGTAGTGTGGCCAAAGTGTGGACATGGTGACCAAAATGACACTATGCTTGCCAGATCTGCTAACTATATCTGCTAATTATTTAACTAATGGCTTAAATGACTAGGAAAATCCTTAGTGAGGGGAGCCCTAATAAAATAAAACAATTTCTAAAGCTTGGGCTTTAATGTACTTTTGACTACACATCAAACTGAAGCCTGGCTTAAA
>JAZGTK010019951.1:0-11181 GCA_036877625.1 Ambastaia sidthimunki
CTGAGTGTTGGAGGGGGATTCAGACAGACTCTGTTTGTGTTGTAATGTAGCTCAGGGGATGATGGGAAAAGAGCAGCTGGTTAATGAACAGGTTATTTACTCTGTTAGTGTGAAGATCAGAAGATGAGTGTGCTGTTGTATTTGTGAGTCACTCTTCAAAACTGTCAACCAGGACTAGTTTTTAATGTGACTATTTTTATCACTTTGCAGTTTGACCAAAACAAAATCTAACATGATTCTCATCCATTCTGCCTCTTCTCTTCATCTCATCTCACCTGTTCTCATCTCTTTTCTTCTCATTTCGTCTCACCTGTTCTCATCTTGTCTCGTCTCACCTGTTCTAATCTTGCCTCGTCTCGTCTCTCCTCTTCTCATCTTGTCTCGTCTCTCCTCTTCTCTTCTCTTTTCTTCTCGTCTCGTCTCTTCTTCTTCAGTGTGCAAATTTCATTCTTGAAAATCAATTCCCCATCTCTGTCTCCCTTGGCAACAGGTTATAATCCATGGTTACGGGAAGTGGTTGCTAGGTGTGTTGCCAAGATACAGACCCCTCTCCACATCGCAGCTATGTGGGAGGTCACTCAGTCCAGCATGATGGCAGAAAGATGAAGGCAGAAAAACGAAAGAGTTTAAATGAAGGTGTGTGTGTGTGTGTGTGTGAGAGAGAGAGAGAGAGAGAGAGAGAGAGAGAGAGAGAGGAAATGCTTTATTAAAAGGTGATGTCTGATAGTATTTATTTGTGGCCTAATACATATGTTCAGATATTTTAAAATCATTTTTGTTCATTTAATTTTTATGTATGATTATATTTGTATTATGTAGTTCAAAATATTATGTATTTTTTTATAGAAAAAAATTAAAACACCAATCAAAGCTGTGTTTGGTATTTACTGTACAGCAAAATTGCAAACCTTGGTAAACGAGAAAATATAGTGATATATTATTTAAAAATGAACAAACATCAGTTATTGAGCAAGTGCATGACAGATACGTGTTCAAAACGTTCTCCAAACCACGATTCACAACAGCAATATAATAATGATTTATCATTTCAGCTGTCGGGTCTGATTTCCAGGAAATGTCAGTTTCATTTGACTTAATAAAAAGTGTGTAAAGTAACCTGCAATTTAAGTCTCAAACAGAGATGGTGAAAGTTAAAAGATACAGACTGCAGCTTTAGCTCAATGTTCTGCAAGTTTAACTTTTACTAGAAAAACACATGATTGTATTTGAATATTATTCATGGAAAGTTTCTTTTTTCTAAAACAAATTGAAAGTGTTGTTTACAACAAAAACATTTGCTCACATTAAAATGTTTATATCTGTATAAATATCTATCTATATATATTTGCTGAGAAAAAAGGTCTGCTGAGACTGAGAGTGTCAGAGAGCCATCATGAATTCAGAGAGAAAACAGTGTTTCATTATAAGTGAACATTGTTCGTCATAAAGGAAATGTGAGGTGGGTTCTGTGGACGGCTGTGAAACGAGCAGAGACAGGAAAATTGGATTTGGAAACAGTGTGGAATGCGTTTCAATGAATTTACATCTCTACACATCAATCTGTCAAACAGCCCGAGGCGAGAGAGAGAGAGACAGAGACAGAGAGAGAGAGAGAGAGAGAGAGAGAGAGATGGTGATGTTCAGGGAAAAAACAGCAGTTAAATTTGCTTTCATAAATCTACACAGAAGTTTACCAGGTTTGTCAGTCATGGAGCAATTTAACTTCCTCATGAAATAAACTCACCATGATTTGATTTAAGAAACAACAGACATTAAACTTTTAAATGTTCTCAATGAAAATTCATGTAATCCAACAATTACCTTAAGTGTATAGGAGACACTGGGGCTAGTTTTCTTATATATATCTACACATAAACATATATGTGTGTGTGTCATATGAACAGCTATACATAGAATATATATAACTGTATGAATAAATATATATAGTTATGTGTGTGTGTTACTGTATATATTTCCTGGCCAGAAAGGTTCTGTTTTAAAATGATTAAATATTACATTCATTATAATTTCTTCTACACTATATGGACATATATAATTTATAATGTATACATTATGTATTGCACATGATACATTAAACATTATATAAAATGTATAATTTACACTTGAACTATTAGGGACTATAAAAACATTAGAAATATCCGCCCCTCACAGCTAATTAAAACCTCTTCTGCATTTACATTAATAATTGCAAACATTATTCTATGTTGAGATGATGTGAGAATGAAAGTAATTGAAGTCTTTGTTTTAGGGTCTGGCAGCTGGTGATAATTGAGAACAGCGTTGAGAAACGACCCTCATTGACTTACACACAATGACTTCTGTAATTGGTTCCTGCTCTAATTGAAATGTTATAAAAGGCATCTGTTGATATGGCTGTATAATCATCTGATGCACATCATCTGATGAACTGACACGCTGGACGCTTAATTGCACGGGTGAAAAATACAGACAGATTCGTCCATTAGCTCAAATCTGTTCATGTTCTTTGCTCGCAAGACAGATTTTCTGCTCCTGTTCTGCAGTTTGTACTCTTTGTTTCTGCAGTGTCGCATTTCTGAATAAATACAATCAGCAGATGCTCAAGTCGTTCACTAAACACCGAGAGAGATGCGACGCAGGCCAGACGTGTTGCTGCATGCGATCGGTGAGCTAAACTGCAGACGTCGTCTGTCTGTCTTTAAAAACAACATCTAAAATGAACCTGTGTTTGTTACAAAGACCTGCAAAATGATAAGACAACACTTACAAAAAATTAACCATTATTATTAATAGAGTAAAAGTGTACTAACCATCTTTTTTTAGCACACTGATTATGACTTTTATAACCACAGTTTTACTACCAATACTGTGGTTAAACTCTGGTTGCTATAGCAAAAGCATGATTAATTTTTGATTTTCACGGTTTGATATTTTTTGAATAAACTGTAGTAAAACTGTTGTTAATTTTAAAACAACATCAAAGATCAAATCTGACAGTTCACTGATTCAATTCAAATCGTTTTCTTTGTGTTATCTTTCCAGTTTGAAGCCACAAGTATCAGAATCTAAAGCAAATGGGTTTAGAAGTATCCAGTGAGTTATTGCCTTCCACTGTAGTCATAGCAACAGGTTAATCAGCTTCCTCTCTGATCCGCTCGGTCACCAGGCAGGTTGCTAAGATACCGATGAAGTTGCGGCCCTGGGGACCGACGAAACAAACCAGTGCAAAATAATACTCATTTAGTTTAGTCAAAAATGCCTTAAAATCCAAAACTGTCCACACTGAGAGCTCATCGAGCACATATTTAACAGCTTTAAAAGACATTTAGAGCAACAAATAATCTGTAAATGCATTTGCTTTTGTTGATGAAAATGCCATCGCACACAAAGCACATAAAAACAGGCCGCCGACAAAAAAAAGTGGCTGAGATGTTTCTCTGCAGTTCTGGTGAGCGGTGGGGCGGCGGCGGGGGGTGTATTGCAGGTTTTGCCTGCGAGTTGCATCATGTCCCTCTGGGTTGTGGGTGAAGGTGTGCCCTCCCTCCATTGTTCACAGGCGTCTGCGGTGATGGCAGTGAAGATAAACGAGACGCAGCGAGCAGATTTAGCCAGAACGTCGTGAGTTTAAATTCGGCAGTGTTTAAGATGTTACACGGCTGCTTTTGTGGGAGTTTTGCATAAATTTGACTAAAAAGCAGCTTTTCGTGGAACTTCACTGCTAAAGAAATCAATGCCCCAATTTCATGTTTTCGTCAAATCAGGCAAAAGAAATGCAAAGGACCTTTTTGAATTTCCATAAATGTGTCACAGCGAGCAAATGTGATCCAGAAATGACAAGCCCCATACTGCTCCCTCATTCAGCTGTGTGTGTGTGTCACTCTGACCTTCAGTGTGATTCTGTTCTCACACACACACGCATGCACACACACACACACACACACGCATGCACACAGCAATAACACTGAAAATCTTTTTAATATCTAAACCCCTTTTGCAGATGTCTCCTGCTTCTCAAATATTTATCCGGATACTCTCCAGCAACTTTCCGTGTGTCTCTAGAGTTTCAGAGGAGACCTCAACAATGTCTCAGACTGTGCTCAGATTTACGAAGATACCAAAATTTGGCAAAACATGCCTGACATGAAGTTTAGGTTTGTGTTGATACAGGAACTTTCTAAGGAAAACTACTGACTGAATTTCAGTGCTTCCGTACAGCTGGACCAACTATTTTTATACAGCACATAGAAACACAAGGAGCTCTGACAGTCACACAGTCACTTCCTGTCCACATTAGAAGTTTGTCGTCAGAATAAACTGTAATGTGCACAAGTTCCTGATTCTCAGCCTGTCACATCACGGAGAAAGTGTTACTGCTCACTACTGAGTAAGCATTGCATCATCTTTAATACAGTATCTATTGTCAAAAATAATATTAAAAATAGTCTAGAATTATAGGTGTGAATTAAGGTATTCATTAAAAATTTAGACAAAACTACAACTGAATAATAATGGCAGAGACTCTATAATGAGAAAGAATGTCATAACAGGCAAATGTGACATCATGTCTCGTCTCATAAATCACAGAAGTGTTGATGACATCATAGCGGCTCCAGTGATGCGTACAGCGTATGATGACATCATGCACTCTGGTCTCAGGTGCCGCTTGACTCTTCATCATTAGCTCAGTATTTTATCTCCCTCTTGTTATACGGGCCCCTGAAATACACTGACACGAGGTGAACTGTGAGGTAAATAAAGACTGTTGCTCCTCATATGAGAAACTAGCTCACATAAATTGAAAGAGATGGAGGAGGATTATAAAACAAACGTGTGACTGGAGAACTATATAAAGATCTGCCGTGAGCCTCACTAACATTCAGACACAGTAAATGTCACATCTGCACAAATGTTAAGAGTTAACGCTACTGGTTCAACACTAGGAAACTGTCTATCAAATATAAGAATTTACATATTAAAATGATATTAAAACATCAACACTTTTTAAAGTGGTTTTAAATTTTAAAAATAAAGACTTTGTTAAGCCTGTGAAAGCAAAAAGCAAACAATAAATTGTTTTATATTCTAAACAAACCCATTAGAAAGAGCAGAAATCTTTCTAGAGAAATAACCATAAACTTCAGCAGATTCATCTGGAATTGCTCACCAGCATGTCAGTAATTATGTAAAACTGAGACTCAACACATTCTTATAGTGTCTCTCCACATCCCGCGCTTTAATTATCTCTCTCTTTATCCCTCCATCCGCAGCTCTCATCAATACCTCAGTATCTCTGACACACCTGGCCTGTTGCTATGGAGACGTAACCTCTGACAACAGAAGCTCCGTGTCGACATGGCATGTCGTATTTCTGCTGATTGGATATTGATTGAGCTTTTGTGACACATAATACGATCAAAGTTTTTGTGTGTTTCTTTCTCTGTATTTCATTTTCAAGCTCTTTACTTCATTTATAAACGGAGGCCTGAAGCTCACGGAAATGTTTTTGTCTTGCCGTGACAAAGATCATCAGGGGCACATGGAGAAATTTTTAACTTTAGTGATCAGATCAGATGTTTAAACTCAGCTAACGGGGAATGTTCTCAGAACACTGGCTAACTTTCCTGTAAAGTTTTCTCACTTATCAAAAACTTTTTGTGGTAACTTTAGCAAAATGCTGACAAAACTTAATATTCCCCAAACTTTTTCCCCAAAAATTGTTAGTTGGGAAATTAATCTTCTGCTTAAGTCTCTCCATTTCTCCTGAGAAAAAGACCCTCATAATTTCAACATCCCAAACTGTGCTCTCATTTGCCAACATAAAGTCTGAAATCTAAAGTCAAAGATTTTAATATAAAAATCTAACATTTTTCATCAAATTCACCCAAAACCAAATCAGTTATTCTGTCCAGTTTTAAATCTTTGTCAGTTTTAAATTTGTTTCTAAATATTCACATTTAGTTGTAAGACACAAACCAGTAACACTCAGACTGTAATAATTTAAATGTTAAGTCTTTTCATTAAACAAAGCAGTAATAAAATCTAACTCTTTTTGTCTCCCGGGCAATGAACGAGACATAACTGAGCAATATTTTTCTTTTTTTAGTTTGGTATTATTATTTTCAGTTACTATATAATTTAAAACTGACTTACTGGAAATGATTTCTGCATCATTTAAGGCAACTTGACTTCCTCCCACACATGTAAGTTGAAGAGTTTTGAAAACCTGACAAGCTTTTGTCTCTCGCTGAAGTTTCAGTGCCTGGAGGACAGAAACACTCAGCTGTCAGTCAACAGAGAGACAGTCTGACATGTTGAAAGAGAGAAAGTGTGTGTGTGTGAGAGAGTGAGTCACTGGGCGATCGGATTTGGTCTTCCAGCGAAGACACTTACAAACACACACACACACACGTTTATTTATCTATCTAAATAGCAAATTCCATCGGCTTTAACACAGCTAGTTAAACAATATAACAACCCTAACCCACACTCAGAAAACTTTCTGCATTTTTCTGCATGGGGTAAAAAAATCTTATTTAAGATTTTATTTATTTATTTAAGAATTTATTTAAAACCCTTATTTTTATAGTTTTTACAAAAGAGGATGTCCCTAAAAGGAGGTTTAATAATGGTTATACACACACACACACAGATTGATGAAGGTTTTGAAGATGAAGATTCTGTACAGGTGTACTGCCTTATATACTGAGCTAATGATATTTTCCAGCCCCAAAACTTACATTTGTAATAAATTGTTCAGTGTGTTTATTTTACTATTTGAATAATGGGGACGGCTGGGATGTCCTTATAATGCAGGAAAAGTGACCTGAGACCTGAATACACACTAAACTGAACACTGAGTCTTCATAATGTAGGTCAAACCAGTACACACACACACACACACACTCACACACACACACACACAATGTCTCTTTTGTTTTTGTCTTTGTTTCGTTTTAGCAATAAACCACAAAATCACAGAATTTAGTTGCTCAAAACTAGGACAAAATTGCCAATACATTTTTAAAAAATTAATTCATAATATATTCTCTTATTATTTTACAATAACTAAACCTTGTTCTTTGATGTTCAGATACTGATAAAAATGTTTCTCATTCTAACAACAGTCTGTCCAGTCAGTAAAAAACTACATAAACAATAAAATACAGTAAAACTTCAAAATCATTCTTGTGGTTTAAATTTACCTTCCTTATACAGTAATTTTTACAGTAACTAAAGTTACTTTTACCGACTCGTGTTCTTCTGTATGTCGGTACTAAACCTGCTGGAGAAAACTAACTTTGTGAAACCACAAAACTTTAAGACTAACTGGTATAATTTTCTGATGTTATTCCCTTATTTAAATATAGCTGTATATTCTGATCAATCTTTAATAATCCTAAAAGGTTTTTAAATCTTGTAAAAGACCTTTTAAAAAACAGTTTTTTTATGGTACGTTTAGAAACATAACTTGCCTTACATTAAGAAACCTCAACTTCATCTTTTCTAACTTTCTGTGGCCTTTTCTACTAATAAACTAATTTCTGTCAGTTAAACGAACAAAACCTCATTTTATTTCAGTTTAATTCATTCTCTCGACAGGCTCCCCCCGTCTAATTAATTATTCATTATTTGCCCTTTTAAATGATTCGTTACGAACCCTCTCATCTGATTAGCTTTTTAGTTTGGCTTTTATCTCACCATTATCTCGATTAACACAACAACACGTTCTAATGCATCTTCAGTCCCAATCAAAAGACTGAAAGTCGCCCCAGATTTCAAAACTGCACCAGTGAGAAAAGAGACGGTGTTGTGGGCTACAGAAATGTGCTTTATTTAGAGTCTAAGCAGAACTGTCCAGAGATCATGAGCAGAAAAAAACAGGGCTGAGCCCAGACTATCTTACACAGCAAAGACTTTTGTCTCTTCAAGTAAACTTGTTTCTTTCAAAGATTAGAAAGACATGTCATTTAATCTCGAAAGACGTAAATGATTTGAAAGATATCTTTGTCAGCAATTGTTTCAATGCAAAGATTCACAAAGGCATAAAAGAATTTAAAAGAAAACGGCTGGACATGTGGAAACATCTGTGAGTCCATCTGATTCAGAGTGAGAAACATTACTGTCCTGCAGCTCATGTCAGTTTGGTCCAAACATCTGTGTTCAGAGAATGGCACATGAATCTGAACACGGCGTGTTAACAGCACATTCAGACCACTGAGACGGTCCCCTGTAGCTACTCATTCATGTTTGTTAAAAAGCATCTTTAATTTGTCTCAGATTCACTAATGTTGGTCCAAACATGTTTTTTTTATTTTAAGTTTGACTCATCACGCTCTGTTTCTTACAAACTCAATTTCAGAGATGATGTCTGTCAGACGCTCAGATGACAAACGGCTTTCTGTCACACATCAATTCCCAACCGTAAGTTTATAATAATTATTTATAATTTGAGCTGTTGGGTCCGTTTTCTCAGAAAATGTCAGTTTGGCTTCAGTTGACATAATGAAAGGTACGTCCAGTAACCTGCAGTTTTATGTTTCAGACAGAGATGGCGACAGAGAGGTGAAAGTTATGAATTGCAGCTTTACACGATGATTAGTGTTTGTAAGACACATGATTGTAGGAAACTTTCCCTCAAAATCGTGTGTGTAGGTGGCGAGTAAGAACCTGTGAATGAAGATCAGAAAAAAATCTCCTAAAACAACAGAGATGAAACTGAACCAAAATATCCATCATCTTTAACAAACAAAATCACAATTAAATAACAAATAAAACCACAATTAAACACAACAGTGTTAAAACAGTTTCAAGGCAAATATCTGGTATCAAATTGTCTTTCCAAAACAATTTTCTAAACATTTACAGAAACAGGCTCAGATCCAGTTTTTGTTCTGGATATCTGTTTATACAGAGCATCATTGTATCATGTACAGTTTGACTGCAGACCCTCGTTCCACTCTGATGACTGACAGAAGACCACCAGCGACTAACAAATGAAAAACACAAAAACTCCCGCAAACAAACAAACACCGGCATTTGCCGTCATGAATATAAAATTCACTCAAGAAATAAAAATAATCTTTTTACAATACTCATAAATAATTTTATAGCTTTCCTCTCTGACTCAGTGAAATATATTATTGTCTTTATGTCTTGTTGTTTCACTGTCTGTAATCTTTTTCAGTGTTATAAGGTCAATAAAGATGAAACTGAATATAAATAATAAGTTATAATATGTACAAGAGGATCATGGAAAGCCAGGAAGTGACAGACAGCAGAGACACACAGCTGTTGAAACACTGGAAAACAGATCACACACGTGTGTGTGTGTGTGTGTGAATCTTACATCCAGCCCACCCTTCAACCCCCAAATCAACACAAACTCCAAAAAGTTCCTATTTTTAGAATTATTGGAAATGTTTTGTAATTATTTTCATGACAAATACATTTCACTTCTAATGCATCTTGAGTTTTTTTGTTATTCTATTATGAATATTTCTATTACTTTAAATGGTGATTCTCATTATAAAAAATACTTTAAATCATTTTTACATTTAAATCAGCATATATTCAAGGCACAAATCCTTCAAAAACATTTATAAAATCAAACCAAAATAAAAAACATTAAATTTATTATAATCATTACTGAGAATAAAACAGTATTAACATCACAATTGGTGATTTTCTAAACATTAAATATGATTTATTCTCTGAATTGATTTTGGGGTGAAAAATGACCAGGACATGTAAGATTCACCCAGATGTTTGGAGACAAACCTCAGCTGACTGCTCGTCTTCTGTCCAGTATTCTTGGCTTTTTAGTGGACCAAACTTGCTGCTTTGGGGGTGCTAATCATTCAGATATTTACAATGTCTGAATATGATAATGTAAACTTTAAAGTAAATCCTGCCAGGGTACAAAAAGCTTAACATCTAGATTTGTCTGAACCTTGAATATAATACATAAAAATCAGTCAAACTGACCAGGAAGCAAAGCCAAAATTTACCCTGGTTACCCCTCCCCGTATGTCAATACCACCCTGCCCTGCACTACCATCTACAGTATTCATATTATATTAACAACACGCTCAACGAAGCTAAGCTAACAGAGAAAGTCTCTAGTGTTTGCTAGCTATCTTCTTTTAAAACATGAAGGAATAAAAACTAATTCTTTTTTGCTTTGATTTCAATCATAGTTTGCTGTCAGACACGATTGCATGTTTTCTCTGATTGGTCGCTTTTGTTTCGTACAGGAAGATCAAAGCCTGCGATTCGACGCAATTAATGCTGCATGACAATCAAAGCTGATGTTGAAGTCGAGTTCAGTGCATGATTTACAACCTTCGGTTCTCACTGTTGTTCTTCTGTCATACGTGTCATAAAGGCCTGGACCTCATGTCAGGAGCCCGAGAGGATCCACAAACCGTGACATCATTGAATCTGATGCCCTGAGAGATTAAAAAAGATCTGTGGACCTTCATGTTCAGCATCTGCATTTCTTACACGCTCTAGAAAATCTTGTTTTCATCAAGCGACACATCCCACCTCCTCTTTGTTTCCCCCTTCACAGAAAACGATTAAACGAGAAACATTCATTTTTTTCCCTGTCTGAAAGTTTCCTTTAATTATTTCTTGACTTGCAGTCAATTACATCTGACTTCCTCTCCGTGACTATCGCTGCTATTTTGGGGGAGATCGGAGCCCCGAGGGTCTGAAGATGGGCTCTCTGCCGTGGAACGCTCTATGCTCGTCCGGACGCTTAACGAATGCCGCACGTTTTTCCAGAGTGAGTCCCAATGCAGATCTGACTAACGGACAAGGAAACTTCACATCTGACAGAAACACAATTCATAAGTGCTCGCTGTTCTGATAAACACACTCAATACAGATGAAACTAGATCTACAAATTATATGTTTCCCACTTTTAACACTTTCTCCTTTCCAAGCTATTTCTGACTCTGAAGTGAAACTCAAAACAAATCTCCTGAGAACAGAAGCAACAGGAACATCCTTGTTAAGGCGACGCTTGTTTTAACACTGATAAATTTAGCATGTTCTTCTGCTCGGTAGTAGCGCATTATGGCTACAGTTATGTGGTGTTTTAACCCAGATGCTTAGCAGGGGTTCTGGCCTCAATACAATCTGACTAGACCTCACCACCCCCTTAAAACAAACCTCACC
>JAZGTK010019952.1:0-11180 GCA_036877625.1 Ambastaia sidthimunki
AGCAATTAAGATTTTCAGACCCATCTTTTTCATCAGTCAGGAGGTGAATGGAAAAACAAGTTCCTTCAGTTGCCTTTTATACCTGAATGAAAAAATGGTTCAGCCCTCAAGCAAAAGAAATTAAACTATGATGAAATAAAGTGGGTGGGCATTTCTGTGAAACGGAATCATAAACCAATGAGTGTTCACATCTTTAAGTTTCTTTTAATTCTATTACATTAGGATTCTTCTTAGTATAACATGAATAATACAAAATGTATTTTGTTTGTAAAAACAAAAAGGCAGTGTTGTCCCCCCCATGCATACATTACCTGAAGATAAGTTTACCATTATAGCATTTAATCTTGTACTAAACTATTTTTTCAGTAGCTCAATCAAAACTACAAAGTTTAATGCTCTTGAACTACAGCTCCTTTAGTATTATGTGTTCTATGAGTTTCTCTTTTTCATGGTTTTTAGCTATATAACGTTCTGTGATGGGCTGAAATGAATTGCAAMATTTTTTTGAAACTCGACAAAGAATGTTTTAACTCTATATTCAAATGTACTGGACACGCCTTAAAGTGTGTGCTAACCTGATAACTGTATTATTGCACCACCTGCAAAGAAATCAAACCTTCTGAGGCCACTTTCTAAGGAAACGAAACCTGATGAAACAAAAGTACTTTTACTGAATGTGACACATCTATTCCTTTAGCAGATGCTTTTCACTAAAACAACATATCACAGAAAACAAATGGGAAGTACAGTATACGGAGTTAGGAATTTTTAATTTTCTATTTTAAATAGAAATTAAAATTTTTTAATTTTTTAATTTAAAAAAAATAACCACAGTAGAATTAGTTGAGGCAACTTTTAACATTTACGGAATATAAGAAAAATAGGATTTTGGAAAATAGGATACGGAATTGGCACTGTTTACGTAAATACTTTTGGCTGCTTTCGGGGATCTTAATGTGTGTTGTATTCTGTTTGTATCTAATTGTTCAGTAAAAACAATTTTTTGATGAAAATGTTTTTGAGTCAAATAGGCACTTCATATTGTTTTAAACTGAGGTTAAAACCAGTAGAAAAGTTTGTGACGACAGTTTCGGCAGACAGCTCAATGTGTGGCTTTGTACACCAAACCTTTTTAATTCTACATTAATAGATATATGTGTATATAATTAGCAAAATGCTTAAATGCCAACACACAGTCATGTTGTCTAAGCTGTTGCAGTTGTGACAAATGATCAAACAAGAGAAGCTCAGATATTATGAAGTAATAATTCATGCAGCAGTACAGGAAGTTTCTCTTGTTGAGAGGAAATGAACTGTGTGTGTGTGGGTGACACAAAAAAAAGAATTGTGTCTTGAGCCAATAGCCAATACAGAGCCAATGGCATCTTGACATTTACAGCAAACTAATCAGTTAATCTCACTTTTAAACTGTTCATACACGTCTCGTAAGCAGCCCATTGTACCATAGCAACATTCACTCAATGGTGAATACAATGGGCACTGATATGGGCAGGTCTAGCGTGTTTTTGATATACAAATTTTGTATGTAATTGCTGTACAAACAAAGCAAATTTCTGTCTAATATGCAAAAGATCAGCAATGAAAAAAACTTTCAGTTTTCACTTCTCTCCACTGACTTGTGGCAAAGCCGACCATGATATTTTATGCAAATTACGCCATACACTTCTGGTACATTGTTAATTTAAGAGCGAATCATGTGAGCAACTTTTGTGTTGAGAAAATATGCTCTGATTATTAAAAAGGTGCAAATTTCATTCTTGTTGTTGACTTGTCCAAGTTTATTTATAATGCTTTAAAAACACAGGATATTACTTATTATAACACAGATTGTGTTCAGCTGACAGAAGAAATCATATGTGTGGCTTGAGTTTTGAATATATATGTTCATTTTTTGGTGAACCACTCCTTTAAAATCTGAATGGATGATTAAACATCATCATACACATGAAAGGCTGACACATGTATTGTGTTTCTGTGCATATTTCTATCTGTGATGTATTTCTATCCCTCCAACTTCTAATGATTCAATTTTTTCCTGAAGAACAAAATCAAGTCGTATCGTATTTTTTTCTCATTCCAGAAGCTGTTTCACTATAACGAAGAAAAATACATTCACAACTTCCGATTCATGATGACGTATAAACTAAAGGGTTAACTGTAATCTGCGATTATAAAGGGTTTGATTTTCTACTAAAACACTATCTGCTGCCACCTACCGGTAAATGACGCTATGTACAGTTTTAAACGTATTTTAAAAGAAAAATTGTATGATTGACACGTAATATTTACAGTACTTGTATTTTATAACAACGTAGCTCTAACGAGGGTTACTGTGCACTGAGCATTGTATTTGCATTATTGCTTATGACGTTTCTTGTAATATAATCAAATTGCATTTAGCATCTGCTAAATGACTGCATGTAAAAATACAGAAATACAAGATTGTAATCGCCTGCTTACCTGTATATTTTGCTATCTTACATTTTAGATTCGATGTTTGTTTAATCAATATATCAGCCTCATACATTCATAAACTTGTTTTTAATACCATTTAGTTTCCCTCATGTAGGATTTTGTAACAATTGACAAAAAAACAGTGGTAAGACCACAAAACTATAAACACACAGACCAATTACCAGAAACAAAACACACTTAAACATAAACGGAACCACAGAAACACAACTAAAGACAAGGCGGAGATAAGTTCTAAACCAGTTTAAAAGTATTGCAGTTATATTTTCTAACATTTTCCCGTTATCCTGTTAAGATTAAAGTTAAATAATGATGGTAAAAGGTAAAGATACCACCAAAGCTAATACAATAAAAACTCATACCACGATAATACATATTTTATTTCTAAATGTTACATTCTGTTGTTGCAGTTCAGTGGAACAGGATGTAGGAGAAGAGCAGCCATGAGAGAAGCAGGAAGTTGTGAGTGATGCTCTCAGCACTGTTGCACAGGTTCCCCTGACAGCATGAGACGTCCACCAGACCTTGAGTCACTTGTGATGTAGCACTTGTGATGTCACAAATTGATTTAGAGACGCATCCTTTCACAGTACCTGATGTGCCGGCAAAAGTTCCTTATGTAAAGAAAAACAAGTAAAGTATGAAAATATGTATGAAAATACTAAGCATGAAGTGTTTATCCTTTCATTATGTGATACATAAAGATAAAAAAATAGCGAATAGGAATGTTACAACAAGGTTTGGTTCATTAACATTAGTGCCACAATATCATCACCATATCTGTAATGTTAATTTATTAATTTTTATTATTGTAAATAATACATTTTTTAACTTTCTTTTTAATAAATCTTTTAAATGTCTTCTTAATAAAGTTATAAAAAACATTTTCTGTTAAACCTGAGTTTAATTAAACTTCTTTTTCTCCAGAAAGGGTGAAAAGGGCAGATTCTGTTACCAAATTCTCACCTGCTGCTTTAATGCAATAATCTTCATTTCCTAAACAGTCCAGTTTGTTCATGCAATCCTGTCCTTTGCAGGTGTAACACTGCTTTCCATTAAAGGGACTGTTAGAGCTCACATCTGTATAATAATCAAGCATTTTTCAATCATTATATGCAAGATTTTTGTTTAATGCTAGTATATGTGTATACATAAATAGTGCTTCATATCAGACACAGTACCTGATAAATTTTGTTTGTTACAGAGGTCTGTGTTACAGCACTGCATAGAAAATGTTGTTCTCGCAATGCCAAAGTTAATGGATCCATTTAAACAGTTCTGTGGTGTATCACAAGACCTAGCCTGCAGTGTAAGATTAGTGTTCCCTAAAAAAACAACAGACCAAAGAGAGGATTTTAGGATCAAAGTTTCTTCAAAGCAGCTGATAATCTCATTTGAGAGTCTTTACTCATTCTTATACAGGTATTCCTGTTTTTTTTTACTTATTTTGTGTCTTCCATTATCCCTATTACTGCTGGTTAATCTTATGTTGTGTTCTGTAATGTCTTCAAAAGTACATATGAGGAAATTAATTAGTTTTTAATATTGTAACAGGACAAAGTTGTGAAGGAAAAATTGATTAGCACACAACAGAGAAGCCCACCAAGCAGAAAAATAAATTCAACAAATAAAGCATTGCAATAAATTTACTCTCCAATCAAATTCAACTCACCAGCGTATGTGACCAACGTTCCAGACGTACATATTGTAGCGTCAGAGGAACATGTCTTCTCTTTGCTTACACAAGAACCTGTCACATTTGCACACTCGTAACATTTGAGAGAGTGTCCTACAAGAAAACAGAGTGAGACATTACCTTATTTGTGAATAATAAAACATTAAAATGCACTGTTTTGTGCCGTACCTGCAGTGAAAAGAGAAAACAGTAAAACAATGAAGATGTTCAGATCCATTTTCTGGTTTGTCAGATAGTGAATTAGGTTTCGAGCCCTTTCAACAGCCTTTTATAACTCATCCCAACTGGGTGAGGCAGTGATGAGAAAACAAACCCTAAAGTGTAGGTGGTAGGGTGTTTATTCTATAGAAATGTTTGTAATAATGAAATGAAAAGAAAACTGATATAACAGGTCTAGTACATGTCATGCAAGGTTAACTTAAATTAAAACCAGTTAACTGGTAACTGGTTTAAGGCAATTTCAAATGTTATGATGCCAAAAACCTCAAACTTTTTGAGGGATGAACTTTTCAAATGTTTTTTGAAAAGTTTTTAAAACTTTTTTTAAATGTGTTTGATGAATAGTGTAAGAATCATGGTAGATGAATAGTGTTAAAAGTGTATTGTAAACATACCATTGTTTTCAGACATAAATGGGTGTGCAAACCTGAAGAGAAACGTTTTCAATTCAGATTTATTTGTACTGCAGCTACGTTCACACTAAATCTTGTTTCATAGCAGTTTTACATACTGCCTCGAGAATACGACCCCCAGTGAGCGAGATAAAGGGGACTGTAGTGAGAAACTCATTTGAAACATTCAAAGCAAATTGGAAATAATTTTGGAAAGTAGTTCTGCAGCAGGAGAAACATTAAAAAATAAATTAAAATGGCTGAAAATAAAATCAATTAAATATTAGGGAGTATGGGTAACAAAAGACTTAACTAAAACTGTACACCAATAACTATAATATCATTAATGAAAAACCAAAGAAGACTTTAAACCCTGGTCTTTCTTACAAAACCTGGATTTTAGCTCACGGTCTGAAAGCATTAAAATGAATGTGCTCCTAAGACTATTATTGATCTTAGAATTCAGATTTTAAAAGATGTTGGATTACACATTAAAGCACAATAAAAAATGATGACAATATGATCTGTTTCCAAACAATAGTTGTGGTCTAACAACTCATGATCTCTTTAGTTACCCACAGATAGCAACTTACAACTGTTAATCAAATTGTACAGATTTGTATTATACAAGCATATAAGAAGGATACCAGTGGGACTGTGTCCAAATTATATCAAGTGATACATTACTCTAGAAGACACTTAGAACATATATGACATAATGGGGAAAAGATGTAGGCATGCTTATGACACCTAACCAGTGGAAAAAAGGGTGGCATTAGTTTTGTTGGAACATTATGACACAATTTTTTAACCACATCTAGAGTTAAGACTTAACTAATGAGAGCTTCCCACCTATATTGGTGAAACTGTGGGTTGAAAAGAGGAACATATTGTGTTCTGTATTGAGATGACGTTCCGGAAGGTGTTCAAAAGAATGACAGACATTTCATTCAGACGTTTGCATTATTCTCATTTGTTAGCTCTATCACTTTATGTGATGTTCTGACAACTGGTAAAACCAGACAAATATTTTCTTGGAATATTTTTCACTTAATTGTACCTGCTACTAGTTTCTCCAGTGTTTCAGCTTTGTTTACCAGCACAAAGGCTAGTACAAAGGCTAACACACAAACATGTACGTAGTTAACTATAAAAAGTAGACAAACACACACACACAACCGGTCATGTTCTCGACTTTATTAAGCTGTTGCAGTTGTTACAAATAATCAAAGAAAGAGCTTAGATATCATTGTCAAAACATCAGTGCAGCATAAAAGAAAACTTATTTAACATGAGTATGTTGTGGGTATAAAAGAAAATTAGCTGTGTGTGTGTGCGTGTGTGTGTGTGGCTGTGTGGGTATCACTAAAGCACATTTTCAACGAAATCTTTAAGAGTAAGCTTCAAACTTCAAGACAAACTTCTATGTGTCCTAAATGTTAATGTGAGCAGTTATAAATTATGTTGTTTCGGCGTCAAGTTATAATTTCAAATAAAGCAACCAAAAGTACATTTTTATGATTGATGGATACTTAGCAGATACATTCTGATGTAGTAAAATACATACAGCATCAAACAATAAAGCTTTACTTCGCAAATTATTTCATTAATTGTGTTCCATTCAGATAGTTGGTGGTACTGATGTAGAATCTTACATTTAGCTGAGTTCAGTAAAACAGGAAGTAGGAAACTAATGGGCACACGATCAGGAGGAAGCTGCCCTTATATAGTCCATCTAATAAAGACAGTAAGTGTTTCATTAATACAAAACATTAACCTGTCCAGATCAGAAAATGATTGATTCAGATGCTTTTTATTGGCTACTTATTCCTGTATTTGTATAACTTCCCTACATCTAAGTTCAATATAATAATATCAAAATATCAATTCAATATCTAAAAAAAAGTTCAATATAAATTAGCACACAGGCTAATAAAGGGCAATACAGTACCTGTGGCGTTGCAAAGGTCAGTATCACAGCACTGTAGGACTGTAGCGTCACATGTTTTTGCGCATGATTTAATTGTGACAGAACCTACAAAAAAGTCACAAGCATTCATATATAAACAATTTCAGTATTCTTGGAATTCCCAATGTCATTTAATACAAATGTTGATTTGCAGTCATTCATTTGCTCTGAAAAATCCTGTTAGGTTATTATGGTAAATTTCTATCAAGCTGGACTTACCATCAGAGGTTTTAATTTTTCCACTTATACATTTGGCATGTCCATCAGGACATGTTGCCTTGTTTGTATCACAAGCACCCGTATTAAAAGGGGGATTGCACAGTTTAAATAAAAGAGAGAAAAAAAACATTAAATGCATCACCAAATAACATACATAATTAACATATATTATATTAATGAATTAGTTTTCTTTACCTCCAGTGATAAAAATGAACATAAGTACAATGGAGATGTGAAAAGCCATCTTCTGTCAGGAGAAGAGTAAACGATGACCAACGTTTCGACAACGCTTTTATGACCGTTCAGTAAGGGGTGGGTTTATAAAAAAATGTATGGATGTTTCTTAATAAACAGTGATTTGGTCCGTGCACACGTTTCAACAACACGTTTTGTATCTAATTGTTCAGTAAAACCAATTTTTTGCTTAAAAAGTATCTTGTCAAGTTGAGCCAAATAAGCACCTCACAAATTGTTCTGTTTCAGGTTGTTTTAAATTTAGGTTAAAACCAGTAGGGAAGCTTGTGATGACGGTTTTAGCGGAAAGCTCAACGTGTGGCTTTGTGGTCTGGTGGCGTGAAAATAACTATGTTACACCAAACATGTTCCTTCAGACAAAAACAGACTTTTTAATTCTACATTAATAGATATATGTGTATATAATTAGCAAAATGCTTAAATGTCAACACACAGTCATGTTGTCTAAGCTGTTGCAGTTGTGACAAATAATCAAATAAGAGACGTTTTAGATTTATGTAGTAATCCAAGTAGCAGTACAGCAAGTTTCTCTTGTTGAGAGGAAATGAACTGTGTGTGTGTGTGTGTGTCACAAAAAATGTGTGTCTCGAGTTTTGTGGGTATCACTAAAGCCTTGGTTGTTGTACTCATGCTATAGTGAGAATAGAAACTTAATTAGTTCTTTGATCAGCAATAAAACAGGTCTTAACAAAAACTATTTTTACTCCTCTGCTCACACAGCTGATGTTTACTGTCGTTTTATGATTTATCGCTTCTTAGTTTTTCCTCACATTGTAAGTGGCTTTAGATAAAAGCTTCTGATAAATGTGTAAATGTAATTTACTTCTGTGCTTTTAGAACATGTTGCTTGTTCATACATTCATACCTCATACCATAACTCAAATCAAAGCATGTAGATGTGAAATATGTAATTTTACATTGTGATAGCAGTATGTTTTACAGTATATAGATACAAGTCACATTTTAATGACAGGTATAAATGGAGCCACATGCAGACATAATGATAGTGTATCATCAAACTGAAAAAGCCTCATCAGTATGTGTGGGTATAACATTGTTTATTGTTTGTTATTTTCCTTCAGCAGGCAGTGGTGATTAAAAGCAGCTGTTATCAGTAACATCATCATGTTATTTATTTCAGACCTCTAACTGAATGGACTTTTTCACAGTTTCTTGATTTTGCATCAGTTTTGCAGTTTGCAAATTGGAATTTTGCTTTGTAATCAAAATAAAGATGCAGTATGTTCTCTTATTAAAATACATATTCTTTGGGTTCCTCACATGATATTAAAGATAAGCAATAAACAATTTAATGAAGCATTGTACTATGATTCAAAAATGTTCTGCTGCATTTAATGAAACAGGAAGTAGGAGACCAGAGGACACAGGAAGAAGCTGCCCTTATGGATTCCATCTAATGAGAAATATCAGTGGTTTATTAACACAGTCATCATGTTTTTTATTTTTGAAAGGTGCCATGAGTGGTTTATTTGAGCCACTAGTGGCAAAAATAATTAATCAAGTGTTATTTTTAACTCTGCGTAAGAGTTAAGAAAAGATACAGTAACTATTATTTGCACAAAACCCTACAGCTTTGTACAGTAGTAACGGTGTTAATTCAGTAATTCTTCATAATTCATTATAAATAAAGGCATCTGTTCAACAAATATGTATATATACTGTAAATACATGTACCTTTAGAATAGCACAGGTCAGACTTACAGCATTTGGTCTCCACTTCAGATCCACTGGAAGTCTTTGTGGACACAGTTACACAATCCTCGGAACAGGTTTTAGTAATGGACATCCTCTGAGAGCCTGAAAAATTCCCAAAATATCCTAATATAATAAAGCAATTTCAGAAAACATGTTATACCTCAACAGACACAGTTATGTTGAGATGAAAGGCTATAATATATTATAACTAGCATTACAATAATAACAAATATCAATTTACACTCCAGCATTAATAGTAAGTTATAACAGTATATTTTCATGTCATCAAATAGGATTTACCGCTTGACTTTGACATCATAGTTGTACAACCGGCACAATCTTTACATTCCTTCTGATCAGAACATTTGTGGCATTTGAGAGAGTCTCCTTAAAAACACACACACAGAGAGAGAGAGTATCAATGATCCATCTACAATTACCAAATAACACCTTAAATACTAGAGATTTTTATACCTCCAATGAGAAGAATGCAAACAAAAAAGATGGAGACTTGCAGATTCATCTTGGGTCGGAAGAAACAATTACTCTGGCCTGAAGTGGCTTTAATGGCTGTTCAAAGCGTGTGGTACGAAACATATCTGTACTATTTCTTTTACAAGAAATCCTACACAAATTGCATTTTCACTCTAAAAATATACATTCACATAAAGTTGTTTTGTATCTGTTTAACAGTCATAGAACAGTGTAGATAAGGATGTTTCCAAGAAACACAGCATACTCAAAATGACAACTAAAGACCACGTGTTAAACCATAAATGCAAAAGATAAATACATCTGTCCTCCATATTACTTCAGTTTTCTGGACCAAAGTGACCTAATATAGACACAATAAGAGTCAACTATCATGCCTGAAACGCCCTCTTTCAACATATTAAGACGTTCATTGGCGTATTTTGATGTCAGTCAGCTGTTCAGCACGGTGATTGGTCAATGCGTGCGCTTACGGCGGATAAGCAGTGGCATCGGAAGCGGCCGTGTCAGCGATTACATTTGCTATAAAGAAGTCATATATTGGTAAGATTCAGTCGGTTTCCCAGATTATAAATAATTCAATAATGATATGATTTATTTGATCAAAAGTAAAAAACATTTGTACTGTATTTTATTAACGGTTCTTTGTTCGCGGTCTAGCTAGTACACTAGCATGTTAAGCTATCATGCTAGTAAACACACAATCACAAATGTTCACATGATATCCGATTCGCAAAGCCGTCGTGTTTTACAGACTAGATACTTGTACTTCAGGCTTGTTTTTTATGGCCTTGATCGGGATTATGATGGTATATTGAAGCTATAATATGTTTAAATTATGTTTAAGAAATTAGTCACTAATGCTAGACATCGGCTCTAATACAGAATGAGGGCTGTATGGATTTTACACGAGCCCAAGTTATTTTCCTTACGAGGTCATGGGCCTGTGAACTACATTGTTGTGCTGGATGTTTTGGTTGAACATTTCAGAAAATATCTACAAATATCTGTATTATCTGTCAGTCCAAGGGCTAAACCATTGGTCTTAATTTCTTAAAATGGCTGGTTTTGACACACCACTTATTGTGATGGTGTGGTTCAGATATAGGTAGCTGTTAATGTCTATTTTTTTCTCACATCTTTGTCACAGTGTGTAGTCATGACGACGCTGGATGACAAGATCCTAGGGGAAAAGCTGCAGTATTACTATAGCAGCAGTGAGGATGAAGAGAGTGACCATGAGGAAGAGGAGACCACTTCCAAATCCATCCGTAACCAGGAAGTGTTGGATGTAGAAATTGACTACAGTGCAGATGGCAGTTCTGTCAACACTGGTACAGTTGCCATGAAAGCACTGCACCATCTCTCTCTCTTTTGCTCTCTCTTTCTCTCCTGAAGGGCATCATTAATGAACCTCACACCTGTGAGACTGTTGACTGATCTGAGACCTGTTTGTGTGTGTCTCCTGTAGGGCCGAAGGGTGTCATTAATGACTGGCGTAAATACAAGCAGCTGGAGAACGAGCAGAAAGCAGAGCAGCAGAAAGAAATGGAGCGTCTCATTAAGAAACTCAGCATGACATGCAAGTCGCATTTGGACGAGGAGGCCGAGAGACAGCAACAGAAAGAGCTGCAAGATAAGATCGCAGGAAAAGTGAGAAACGCATGCTTGGGAGCAAAATCGTTTGTGTATATCATAATCAAAATATTGTTGCTGGAAATTCAAAAAA